>JAHDVF020000149.1:600000-894840 GCA_022606425.2 Lepidostoma basale | reverse complement strand
GATTCAATGAAATTATACATTGAACATTATTAGTCGTACTTGTTTTTCATTATCTAATTTTATTATTATTTTAAGCAAACCAAGGTCATAGAAGATCATTGTAAACAATGAAACAAACAAAATATTAATTATAAACACTAACAAGGGGAGGGTACGACATTATAAATAATTAAACCAAATAAATGTTGATGTAAGTACCAGAAGATGGCAGCAAGCTGACTAAACCGGTCGAACATAAACACAAGTGGAAGCACACTCAATACATAATAATAAAGAAATTTTGCATAAAATTTTTTTTGTTTTCATTATTTAACTTTTTACCACATTATTAATGATTTGAGCTAAAATGGCAGTGCACAATGGTGTTCTTCTACCGACCCTTATGCATGAAAGCGAAGCATGGAACTGGCAAAAGAAGGATGAAAGTAGAATAAATGCAGTAGAAATGAGATCTCTTAGATGAATGTGTTGATAATCTGTGTATGATAGAGTGTCGAATGAAAATATAAGAAGTGAATGCGGTGCGAATGATGGTGTCATGAACAAAATAATGAAAGGATCATTAAGATGGTTAGGACATATGGAAAGAATAAATGAAGAAAGAATGGTAAAAATATATATATGTTAATGATGTAAATGGAACCAGAAATAGGGGAAGACCGAGGAAAACAAGGCACGATCAAATTAATCAAATATTGAATGTCGGCCATGTGAGGAGTCAGAGAAATCGACGCGCGTGCATGACACGATGTATGAATGTTGAGGAAGTGAGAGAAATATGTCAAAATAGAAAAGTGTGGCAGTCCATTATTTCTTCCTACCCCTTCGGGGAGACGGCGTGATGGTTAGTTAGTTAGTTAGTTACCACATTATTGTTTCTCACATGACGGGAAGGTAACCCCTTCATATCTGTAGAAGGATACGGAAAACAACTTCAAGTAACACTTCCCAGAAAATCACAGTGGCGAGAAAGCATTTGCCTCAGTGATCACCATCGTAGGGATGACCCAATCCCACCCTGAAAGTATTTAACAGGCGTAAGCACCATAACCAATATTTGCAACATGGTGATTTATGGGGCCTCATGTTCCGCCATATCAGTATTGGAATCCGTGAATTTACTATTTGTTTTGTGCCGTGATCTGATTTTATTTCAATAATAAATGTGATACACGGGCAAAATATAAACATGATAAGGTTTAATGACGATATTGCTATGGTTGCTGAAAGTGAGGAGGAACTGTAGGAGGCCCTAGCAACTTTGCAAGGCATTCTTCAAAATAGCTACAACATGAAGATTAATGGCCGAACGCAACATCAGATGAGAGTAGTGATGTCAGAAGCAGTGGCGGTACTCCCATAGAAGCCCAGAAGCCCGGCTTGCGTAAGAAATTTTGAATCAAAACCTCTTCTGGCTTACAGAGGTTCAGCTCTTGTGGCTATTCCTCTTACGTCTGATGGGAATATTGTTGGAAGGTGATTTGGTGGGTTGTTGGTTTATGCGGGGGCATGATTACTTAGATTTGGGGGCTTTGATTCAAAATTTATTACGCAAGCCTTCTGGGCTTCTGGGCTTCTAAGGAGTTTGTCTACCTCGGGAGCAAAATAACATGGGACGGTCAGTCTAAGAGCGAGATCGACAGCCGTATATATCAGGCTAGGCTTGCATTTAATAAAAGGTCAAAAATAATAGAATCAAATAATATTGATCTAAAACTGAGAATACTCCTCATCAAGGCCTATTTATGGAGTATCTTGATGTACGGCTGCGAGACATGGTGTCTATCCGAAAGAGATAAGCGGAGACTAAAGGCTTTTGAGATGTGGTCCTATAGAAGACTATTAGGAATTTCCTGGAGAGACCACATCACGAATGAGGAAGTTCTTCAAGGAATTGAAGGAGGAAGACACCTGCTCAGGACCTTGTCCGAAAGGCGTGCAAGATATATCGGCCATGTAATACGTCAAGAAGGTCTTCTGCATGCCATAATGGAGGGTATGACCGAGGGGACAAACTCTAGGGGACGTCCACGCCGAGAGTATCTGGAGGACCTGTTGGTGGACGTGCGCTGCTCATCATATGCAGATTTCAAAAGAGCCGCACAAGACAGGGAAGAATGGAAGAGAAGAATAGAAGACATTGCTGCAAACCTATCCCAGGATTGAAACTTTCTAACTAACTAAAGGTGAAATTAAATGAATTCAATGAATCCCTAACACAATATTATGGCGAATATAGAAAAAATGACGGGAGTTTGTTCCAAACTAACGGCCCGGCTACTGCAAAGGCTCAATCCAATAAATTTCTACTAGGGCAACGCTTCCGCAACTTTCTTTCTAATTTTCCAATTGCAGAGGAGTTTGCCGAGCATAATGTGGATTTCTTGAATTTAGCCTGTCCGTTATACAGAGTTTGTATAGATAACTTGAGGCCATTCCATGTAACCCTTGAAGACTGTCCAGGAGTTTATACTGGATTCTCTCTGGGTAATGTACACTTATATTAGACATTTTCTTAAAGATATAATTTCGGCTTCATTTATTCCGCTTTCATTCTTATTTTTTCAGTTCCATGTTTCACTTTCATACATATGGGTCAGCACAAGAACACCATTGTGCACTACTAATTATAGTATTTCTACATGAGGGAGTATGGTTGTTATCCGTGGCTCTATCCCACGGCATTTCTTTTGGGAATGCTCGGAACCAATTCCGTACTGCTTAGAAGAAATCTGCCTGTTGACATCGGTGGGAAGAGCAATTAGTCTGCAAAACATGGTCTCCTCGGAGATCGACGCCTTTCATATTAGTGAAGGTACGTTCAGGGGACAAATACTCTTGACTTTCTAAAGTATTTTGTCTTCCTAATATCGAACCATCTCTAAACCGTTCCTGGTATTATGTTGTATTTTTATAATATTTTACCTATAATCAATAGATACCTTAAACATTTTGCTGTTTGTAATGTCTTTTGAGTTAATAAACTGATTTGATTTAACACACATTTTATTAATATATATTTTTTAAATACGTATTGTTATTAAGTCGAAGCGCTAGCTAACAAATTGTAAGTAATTTGATATGGAACAGAAATGAGTAGCACGTAGAGCGCCTGAAGTCAGTTTGTGTTGAGCCGTGGTTGGCTTAGTGGTTAAAATCTCGGTTGTACACGGGGGGACATTAAGTTCGGATTCCGGGGCCTTATTTGTCGAAAGTTTAATGGGGGGCGGTCCGGATTAGTTGCGGTGGATTGTCGTTAAAGGATTTGTATCATTTGAAACGTTATTAACTACACTGGATGCTGGGTACAGGATCTTGGTACTCGTGGTGTCTTCCTAGTAGTAAATTCGTAATTGGGTTCTTGATGGCGGGTTTAATTTAATACGGGGTTTGTGGATTTTTAAACTGAATCACTTTACTTATTTTTATTTTAAAAAATTACAATGCAAGCTGTGTGTATGATAAAAAAATATTTAAACTTATTGAACGCCAAGGCATTAACTCTGTGGAATTTCATAGTAATATACTAACTAACTAACTAACTAACTAACCATCACGCCGTCTCCCCGAAAGGGTTGGCAGAAAGAATGAACTGTCACACTTTTACTGATGCGGCACTCCATCCTTCTCTTTTCACTCCGCGGGAGAGAAGGATGGAGAAGAAGTTTTATTATATTTAATGTGAATAACGTGTTTCGCCTGTGAAATACATTATGAATTGTTTAATAATTATTTAATATGTACTTAGTTTTATTGTTCATCATTCCCGCAAGTTAGGGCTATCAGCAACACAAATTTCACTCTTTAAAAACCGTCCAGCATAGTTTATACTGGATTCTTTCAGGACACTTGAGCCAGTGAAGATCTTTTAGATATTGTGAAATATGCGAGTTTTTTGGAACACCTTATATAAGTCGTGCTGCCGCATTGAAAACAGATTGAAGTTTATTTGTTTGTTTCTTGGATATGTTGGCGTAAATACCGTTGCAATAGTCGAGTCGAAATACGACGAAGGAATTAACAAGTGTTTTCAATGCATCAGTGAGAACATTTCTTTTCATTGCTTTGACCTGCCCGGAGCTCAATGTCATATTAATTTGGGTTTTAATGAGAGATTTGCTTTGAAGTTGACTCCAAGAAGTTTTATGGAGTTATTAGGGATGGTGTCAATTCCGAATGTTTATATCGGAGCATGATCAACTAAGTGCTGGCGCTTCATTGAGGTAGTTCAGAGAAATTCCGATTTGGAAAGGTTTAATTTTAATTTACTTGAGGCCATCCAATTCGATGTAGCTAAATATAATTAAAATTATTCAGATAATCTACAAACTTAATTATATTTTAGTGGATCTTACAAGTTATGTGTGATGTATAGATAATAGTCTAAGATTATGACCAGTTTGCTTGGAATCTATGATACGCAGGATTGGGTAATGTTAATGTTTAGTAAAAATAATTATATTATTGTTATAAAATATTGTTATAAAACCTAGTTGTCGCATTGCACATAAATTTCCCAGGACGTGGACTGTACACAGACGTTTTTTCCACTTTTATTATCAAACATAAAGTAATACTTACAAAATAATTTGTATAAATGTGCACGTGGGGACATATTAGAGTACAAGTGTGAAAAATTGTTATTTATGATTATAGTTCATACTTTTTTTTTTAAATTTAAACAATCTAGATACCACACCGTTAAAAACTAATGAAATGCACAATACTGTTACCATATAACAGCGCATTGTTGGTCTAGGGTACATAATATATAAAATTTCTGTTCTTGGTTAAATACATTGAGGATCGTATTGATCACGTACATAATTAATAATAATAAATATTATATTGATATTTTTGGGTAAACTGGAGGGACATTGGGGAAGTTGGTAGAAGGCAGCTGTCGTGGCTGCGGAACATTAAAGAGTGAAGAGGAATTACAAGAGTTCAGAACCTGTTTAAAGTGGCGCAGGACAGTAATGCTATTGTTGCAGTGATCGCTGACGTTGGGGGGACCTGACACGGCACCGAAAGATGAAGATGAAATATAAAATACTAAAAGGCGGCCACATTCGAAGTCGGAAAACTCGACGAGCGTGCATGTTACACTGTATGAATGTATAGAAAACTAGAGAGGTATGTCAAGACAGTGTAAAATGCCGGTCCATCATCTCTGCCTACCCGTCCAGTAAAACCGTGCGATGGTTAGTTAGTAAGTTAGTTACATACGTAATCAGCGATATTCTGTTGTATCACATTTAAAATGACTTTTTTATTGATACATTGACATAAAATAATAATAAAAATATTTAAATACGACAACGTTTGGGAGGTGACCCCTATTTTTAGGTGTAATAATTTAACATATAGAGTTATAAACTTACACCTGAAGATGGAGGTCATCTCCGAAACGTTGTCTTGTTCAAATATATTTTATTTTTTACACGCTGTAATGCATCAGATTCTTTTTAGGTACCACCTCCCCGGAAGACCACCCAAAATATGAGGGATAGCTGGAATCAACTTCGACGACCTTCGTGGCCGAGTGGTAAGTGTTTTGACTGCCATCCCGAAGGTCCCGGGTTCGATTCCCGGCGATGCGTTTGGTCTGGTGCAGAATTTACGTGACAGTAAAATGCCTATAGATTAGCTACCTATTACATATCACGATATGATAACTATACCCTTTACATCGGTTTGGCTAGCGTTGTAATGATGTAAAGAGCGATTCAACAAAGTAATAATAATAATAATAATAATAATAATAATAATAATAAAATAAAAAATAACAATAATAATAATGAATGTAGTTACAATCCACTAATGTTTGTGCCTTCGACCGGTTTCGCTACCTTGCTGATCACCAGAAGATTATTTAAAAAAAAATGTAGTTTCTGTGTCGTTTCGGCTCATTCCTAACGTGGTTTCGCAAAAACCTCTTTCCATGTATTTATATGGTATATACAGTAAATAAAATCCACTATTTTTTCAGTGCTATTTATTTAGAAAATTTTATAATTAAAGAGACAGTTAAAATAAGAAAAACACATTATCGCGTCGACTTAACCTAAAAAACCTTCCGCGGTTTTTTATCACGGCCCGGAAAAGCTTTATTTACCAGTTTCCAACATTTTTAATTATCCCAAACAAACAAAACCTGTTTTCTGTGAACACAAAGGAACGATTACGCTCGGCCATTTCCCAGAAGTTGCCCATTTTTTGACGTGTTCATTGTTAAAACGCGATAAATATTTTGATGATTGCGCGCGTTGTCCCATCGCCACGATGGATATAAAACAAATATAAGCGCGGTGAAGTTCGGTTTCGATTGATTTAATGACAATCAATTGTTTTTAACTGATGGACCGGTGTGTATAATAATGAATAATATTAGGTTTTGAAGTAAATGTATAATTAATAAATAGTCCATTATTTTGGCCGAAACACTATGATACCTTAACATTTTATACTGTTAAATTTAATACCTTTATTTTATGTATCACAATTGCACACACCCTCAAGTGGCGATGGGCGGGACATGTCGCTCGCGATCTAGATGAAAAGTGGACAAGGCGACTGCTGTGCTGGTGGCCAAGGACGGCAAAGCGTGGAGTTGGGCGCCCACAGTTGCGTTGGCGCGACGATATCCGGAGAAGTGCGGGAAGTCCCTGGATGCGGATCGCTCAGGATAGAAGAGAATGGAAAATGCGAGAGGAGGCCTACGTCCAGGAGTGGACGGTCAATACAGGCTGAAGAAGAAGTAGAAGAAGAATTGTATTTTATTTTACGCGACAGTTGACATCATCAGGTGTTACAATAATGAATACATTTGATATATTATTGTAGCACCTGATGATGTCAACATACGTTGACGAAACAGCTGTCGCGTAAAATAAAATACAATTGTGATACATAAAGCAAAGTCATTTAATTTAACAGTAAAATTAATACAAATGAAAACGTCTGTTTTCTAGAAGTTTTGTCTGCATTTATTGGAATGACATATTTCGTCTGTCCAAGACAGACGTTAAATTTTTCATTAAACATTTGACAATGCTTAAGACAGGCAAAACATGTCATTTACGGAAATTAAAATAAATTTTCTTGAAAACATATGCTTTTATTCGTATTGATTATTAAAATATTGAGTTTTACATAATTGTTCAAGAAACAATGAATAATCTCTTCTATATTCGGCATATCTTTGTGTTGTGGATTCATATTTGAATAATTTTTTGAAAACGTCGTACTTTCATAACACTCTTTTGCACCTTTCACAAACATGTTTCGGGACAAAGGCTACACGTCTTCCGTGTATGAATTAATTCATTTTAACAGTCCAATGAAATAGTCATTGCTTATATGCTAAATGACAAGTGAAAAAGTGGAGGGGGAATTAAATTAAGCGGCACGGTAAATTGTTCTTTAGTAAGAATTATGAGACAGGGGAAACAAATCCATTTTTGGACTAGAAGTTAAGTTTACTGGGTTGTTTATGATATTATCGTTGTTTTTAATGGCCTTTCTTTAAAAAAAATTCTGGATCGTTTAAATTTACATTTTAACTATTTATGTGTAAAATATTAACGCCGTAATCCTTATAGAATAACTGATTTTTTTTCAATGAAATGATTGCAAACTCACAAATATTTATTCTTCCATATGATATAAGTATAAAGAAAACTTAAGTTCTTGCCGGTCAAGTGCCTAATTACAGCTAATTTTAAAAAACGCTGGATACGTGTAACATAAATTAAATAAACACAAAAGTCCGGATCGTCCATGTCAACATGTGCAACATAAAAAAAAAAAATAATGTATTACATTAAGTGCTAAATTAAAAAACGGTGGATACGTGGAACATAAATTAAATAGACAATATGTGCACCATCTAAAAAGAACATTTTGTGTTAATTTATTTTTATTTTGTTATTTCATTTTATATCATTGTATTTTATATTATTTGTTTTAGATTTATTTTGTGGGTGTTGGACGTTCGAAGTGTGCGCAGGAGATGCCTATTGGTGGCGATGAGGTTCGCAACCCATCACACCGCGTCTCCCGCGGGGCGAAAAGAAAAGGATGGAGTGCCGCATCAGTAAAAGTGTGACAGTCCATTCTTTCTGCCTACCCTTTCGGTTAGACGGCGTGATGGTTAGTTAGTTTTTTTTACAACTTAATAATCGATTTTTTATATATAAACCCGTAATTCGAGTCAGTTCAAAAAGATTTTTCATTCTTATTGATTTAATCTGCTTGTGTGTATGCATCAACATATTATAATGGCAGGTAATTATTATTTTGATTGATGAGTTACGTACAATGTGGGATATTTTTGTGTAATTATGTTAAATTCGGTAAAATTTCATATTGATTTAGGATGATGATTAACGAAACAGGTAAAACCTGCTTGGACTCGACTGTAATGGTTTTAATAAAATTTGAAATTCGAATCATCTCGTACACAATTAAAAATATTTATAGGACATTTCGTGGCGGTTTGCTGAGTTTGCGCTGTCTCTTTCTATTTTGCGCGTTCGTACAAGCATATAAGCGTGATACACTATTTATTGCACAGAAATTATTTTAATTCAAGCATTTATGAGTCCTTATTTACTACGACCATCGTAATTGGTAGTTTTCTAACTAACTAACTGACAAACCATCACCGAAGGGGTAGGCAGAAAGAATGGACTGCCACGGTTTTCTTTCCTGACATATTTCTCTCGTTTCCTCAACATTCGCACATCGTGTCATGCACGCGCGTCAATTTCTCTGTCTCCTCACATGGCCGACATTCAATATTTGATCGTGCCACGTTTTCCTCGGTCTTCCTCTATTTCTGGTTCCGTTTACATCGTAAACATATATATTTATATTTTTACTATTCTTTCTTCATTCATTCTTTCCATATGTCCAAACCATCTTAATGATCCTTCCATTATTTTGTTCATAACACCATCATTCGCACCGCATTCAGTTCTTATATTTTCATTCGACACTCTATCAGACATAGTGTATCCACCTATTCATCTAAGAGATCTCATTTCGACTGCATTAATTCTACTTTCATTCTTCTCTTGCCAGTTCCAGCTTTGCTTCTATACATAAGGGTCGGTAGAAGAACACTATTGTGCACTGCCATTCTAGCTTTTTTGGATAGGTTTTCATTGCATTATATACTCCATAATTCGTTTTCTTACCACTCTTTACGAATTTTAAAAATAAATTGACAAATGACAGCCGAACAAAAATAGCCCCCAGACAAAGAACGTTACCTGTAATTACATTTTCCAGTATTTCTTACGATTCGAGCCAACAAAAGCCCGAAACTTATGTGAATCATTCTAATTCAATTCGACACTTAAATTATAACTTTCAAGTGAGACCGATTAGTCTGCGAATGGAAGGTCAACGGTTAGTGATTATGCCCCTTGGTTAAACATTTTAATCAAATGGTTATCGATCCCGAAAAATTTGAAAGCAACGAATGTGCCGAATTAAACTAGAAAAGTTACTTAAATGTGAAATCTAAAAATTTCGTTTGGGATATTCAGTCCCATGTTATCGAAACGAGAATGAAATTTTCAAAAACCAAATGTAAATCAACGTTGTAATACAGATTGTAAATAAAACATTATATCCTGAATATTTTTAAGATACATTGCAAAATAGTGCAGTAGTTGCATTGAAGATAACCCATACCTCTTAGAGTGTTATAGCTTCAATGTACAATGACAGATATGCTCGCGCTAGAAGACACGATCTGTTATGCATACCGCATAGCAAAACAAATGTCATGGCGCAGCATACAATGGACCCGGAGTATGGTGCTCTTGAATGAGATGTCAGTAGATGTGGGCATTCTAGTTATTCGGCAGGATTCAGCCATTGCGATGAGCGCTTCCGATTTCATACAGGATCCACTTTTCATCACAGTTAATGATTCGATTCAAAATCCCTTTATTATTGTGCCGGTTGAGTAATGCAACGCAGCAGTCAACGCGCGTTTGTTGAATTGCTTCACTCAATTCGTGAGGTACCCACCTTTCAAGCTTTTTCACCTTCCCAATTTGCTTCAAATGGATTAAAACAGCATTATCAAATGATAATGATTATAGACATGTGATAATGCCTTAGAAGGGCGAAACATCTCATTCCATCTAAAATATAATAAAACTCCTAGAAGACAGACGTTTTCATACATATTAATTATTTAATATGGAGTTTTACATCATTGTTCAAGAAATAATAAATATACGTAATGCCTTAAGTTTTTATTTAAAAATTGACTGTTTATAAATTAAACTAATGTTTTATTTCACTTTGAAATGAAATAATTTATTTGAAATGAAAAAATTCATTACAATAAATTAATTAATTAATAACCATAGAATTCCAATACGTCTTGAGTTTATCAAATATTATTTTGTTACGTTATTGTTTTTCTATAGTCGATTATATTGATTCAAATTATTTGAAACTATTTTTTACTCTTATATTTGGTTATTTTAGTTTAATACATATGAACTGAAAACCATATTACCCTACCCTACACATTTTTTATTGATTGGATCTTTGCACATATCAAGATTTTTAAAAAATAACTAGCAATGCCAACTCGCTTCCTCAACATTCATACATCGTGTCATGCACGCGCGTCGATTTCTCTGATTCCTCACATGGCCGACGTTCAATATTTGATTTATTTGATCGTGCCACGTTTCCTCGGTTTTCCTCTATTTCTGGTTTCATTTACATCGTTAACATGTAATTTTTTTACCGATCCTTCTTCATTCATTCTTTCCATATGTCCAAATCATCTTAATGATCCTTTCATTATTGTTCATAACACCATCATTCGCACCGCATTCACTTCTTATATTTTCATTTGACATTCTATCATACACAGAGTATGCACAAATTCGTCTCAGGGCTCTCATTTCTACTTTCATCCTTCTTTTGCCAGGTCCATGCTTCGCTTCCATACATAAGGGTCGGTAGAAGAACACCATCGTGCACTGCTCTTCTTTTGGATAGGTTTTTGTTTGCGACGAACTTTACGTGCACCATTAGCACCTAAGTATTATTTTTGGAAAATGTATGTATTATGTAATTGTTTCTAAAGACCTGTTGTATAAATAAGAAAATAAAAAATTCAAAAAGGTAACCTTAAGTTGAGCCCATCAAAAACGCGGATACCAGTTAATGTTTCACGCATTCAGATATTCCAGAATTTTGAATGATATGGTTTACTTACCATCAACCTCGCTTCCAGATCTATCTCTCACGATGATACTCCTCCCTCCTTCTCTCCTCCACGTGACTGTGGGTGGGGGCACACCTGTGGCCGCGCAGTGCAGGCGCACTGAGCCCCCTTCGCTGGCAGAGTAGCCTTCTAGAGGGGCTCCTCGGTCGTCCACAATGTCCGGGGGTATCACTACAGATAGGTACCCCATCTGAAAAAAAAAGATTTGTTGAACTATTATTTGGTGTAACAATTGATTCTTATTCTTCAAGTGCCCTGTCGAGTCCCCCCAACGTTGGCAATCACCTCGGCGAACCTGCCCCTGTCCTGCGCCGCTCGGAACAACTGATTAATATTTGTTTTAAATCTGAAAACCTCATTTTATTTCGCTGTGTCAACCATTGTTATTTTGTTCTGGATTTTTAACTAATTAACTAACTAACCATCACGCCGTCTTCCCAGAGAGGTCGTCAGAAAGAATGGAATGCCACACTGTTCTGTCCTGACATACTTCTCTCGCTTCCTCTACATTCATACATTATTGACTTGCACGTACATCGATGTCTCTGACTCCTCACGTGATCGACGTTTAATATTTGATTGATTTGGTCGTGCCACGTTTTCCTCGGTCTTCCTCTATTTCTAGCTCCGTTCACGTCGTTTAAATATACTTTCTTCACCATTCTGTCTTTACTAATTTTTTCCATGTGTCCAAACCATCTTAACGACCCTTTCATTATTTTGTTCATAACACTTTCATTCGCACCGCATTCACTTCTCATACTTACATTTGACACTCTTATCATCTACAGATTTAGCACACATTCGTATTCTACTGAGATCTCATTTCTACTGCATTTTCTACTTTTATCCTTCTCTTGCCAGTCCATGCTTCACTTCCATACATAAGCGTCGGCACAAGAACACCATTATGCATTGCCATCTTAGCTTTTTTCTATAGGCTTTTGTTTGTCTAGATTTTTATGGTTGAATGAATGTTACATATTAATTGTTACGCTTCTTTGTAGAAAAAATGTGTTTGATCCTGTTTCTAATTAGTACATTTAAGATTATATAAGCTTGTTTGTATTTTCTGAAAAGTAACAATTAATCTTTTGTACGAATGCGAGACTTGAAAATTTACCACAGACCTCATTGCAAAACTTCAGCTGTTTATAATTTTTTTTTGGCCCCGTGTCAAATACCTTTCCTTTTGCCATGGCAGGCGAAATGTATATCAAATAATAAGTCGCTAGGCGTTAATGGCTATGGATCGTTCACCCAACTGGACTGGTCCTGTAGAAAGAGGAGGTGAGGCACTCCAATGGCCACCTGGAGAAGAACCCTGCAAGACGAGGTTAAGGTGGTAGGCCTCATATGGAATGGTGTTAGGCATCAGGGTTGCAATAGAGTCGGGTCGATACTTTAGTAGTAGTTTAGTTAAAACTAGTTTCTAGCGCTTGTTTCTTCCACCTAAGACGATTAAAATTGGGAGGAATTTTGGGAGGGCGTCCACGAGGACAAGCCTCGTGAGGCTGATTATGCAGTGCAATATAGGGGAGTTTGATGGTGTCTATTCCTTGGACATGATCGTAAAAGTCCCTCCTTTCGCTATCTCCTTAATCTTAATAACAACAACAACAACAACCAACCATCACGCCGTTTCACCGTAGGGCTTGGCAGAGAAAATGGACCGCCACACTACTCTATCCTGGCACACCTCTCTAGATTCATCCACATTCAAACAGCGAGTCATACAAGCACGTCGATTCTTCCGACTTCTAACATGACCAACCTTTAAAATTTGATTAATTTGGTCGTGCCATGTTTTCCTCGGCCTGCCTCGACTCCACACTCCATTTACATCATAAACGTATACTTTCTTAACCATTATTTCTCCATCCACGCGCCCCATATGTCCGAACCAACGCAGTGATCTTTTCATAATTTTGTTCATAATACCTTCTTCCGCTCTACATTCCTTTACTCAATCTTAACATATCATAATTATATTCAACCTCACATATCTCTATAATTCAAACTAACTAACCATCACGCCAATTCCCCGGAGGGGAAAGCAGAGTGATTGGATCGCCACAATGCTCTGTCCTGGCATACCTCTCGGACTTTCTCTACATTCATATATCGTATCATGCATGCACGTTGATTATTCCGACTTCGAATGTGGCCGCCTTTTAGTAATTGATTAATTTGGCCATGCCATGTTTTCCTCGGTCTTCCTAGGCTTCTTTTTCCACTCACGCTGCTTCTGTACACCTTTTTAACCATTCTACTCTCATCCATTCGTTCCACATGTCCAAACCATTTCAGGGATCGTTTTTTTAATTTTATCCGTGATGCAGTCTCCTGCCTTACATTTATCTTATTTCATCGTTTGGTATTCTATCATACAACATTTCCCCGCACATTCTTCTTTCTTCTTAGTGATCTCATTTCTACGGCGTTTATCCTGCTTTCATCCTTCTTTTCTTATTCTGGTGTTCAATTTAAGGTAGTAGTCTGGTAACTTAAGCCGATTTTCATGTCTTTTTTGGAGGGCGTTTATTTGTAGGAAAATAAAAATGAATCGTTTTGGGAATTTGTGATGTTTTTATTTATTTATTGATTGTGTTGAAAATTGGTTAAAGTTACCAGACTACTACCTTAAATTGAACACCAAAATAAGGAAAGATGGATGAAAGCATGATAAACGCCGTAGAAATGAGATCACTGAGAAGAATGTGCGGGAAAACGTTGTATGATAGAATACCAAACGATGAAATATGAGAGAAATGTAAGGCATGACTGCAACATGGATAAAATTAAAAAAGGATCCCTGAAATGGTTTCTACATATGGATCGAATGGATGAGAGTAAAATGGTTAATAAATTGTACACAACCAGCGTGAGTGGAAAAAGAAGCCGAGGACGACCGAGGAAAACATGGTATAACCAAATTAATCAAACCTTAAACTATATTGAACATTTATTCACCAAATTAAAAAAAAAGGGTTAGAACAAAGATTTCGCGCGAAAACAAAATCTTTTTGCCGCAGTAGAACGGCTACGATTTTAATATGCGTTGTCAGGCCGTGTTCTCTTTTCTTAATTAATTCGCATAACAATTAAAGAAATTAACAGGGTGGATGGCACGACGGCCGAAGTACCAGGACAGCCTTAATATCATGCAAAACGTCCCGGGAATCGACCAAGCAAAGTTGAAATTATTGTATTCGGCGGCAATAATTTTCAAATTATCTTCATTTAGGTCAAAGTTTGATAACTATGTAACAGTTTGAGTGAGGCCTTTCCGGAAAATTGCTGCATAATTAACTACTACAGGACCTTAGCGATCCGGAGCCTTCGGCATGTCCTTTTGAGTGACGTCACGAGAATTGTGCGATTCTTAAACGGTGGGTTTAAATTAAATAATTAGCTGTTTTTTCAAATCAAATCAAATCAGTTTATTAACTCAATAGACATTACAAACAGGAAAATGTTTAAGGAATCTATTAAGTACAGGTAAAATATTATAAAAATACAACAAAGTACCAGGAACGCATTAGAGATGGTTCGACATTAGGAAGACAAGATACTTTCCAAAGTCAATAGTATTTGCCGCCTGAACGTACTTTCACTAACATGAAAGACGTCGATCTCCGAGGAGACCGCGTTCCGCAGACTAATTGCTCTTCCCACCGGTGTCACCAGAGGCAGATTGGTTCTGGCGGCCGGTAGGTAAAACAATCTGTGCTGTCGCTGTCGGAGATATCTATCGGGGACAAAAAGACCAACATCCTCCAGTACGGCCGAGTTCTCAAAGTATCCCCTAATTAATCTGAAGACATGGGTTATTAGATGTCCATCTCTTCGAAGCTGTAAAGAATTGGTTCCGAGCATTCCCAGAAGAAATGCCACGGGATAGAGCCACGGATAACTACCATACTCCCTCATGTAGAGATACCTCAGAATTTTTTTCTGAACCCTCTCCAGCATGACGGAATATCTCGCCTCGTGAGGACTCCATATCACAGAAACACTTTCTTGCCTGCTCCGAACCAATGCGTTGTATAGGACTCTGAGCACATTGGGATCCCTGAAAACTCTTCCGATCCGGACGATGAACCCCAACATCCTCAGTGCAATGCCACAAATCCTCTCGATATGTGTACGAAAAGTCAGCCTACTCTCATAGATGATTCCGAGATCCTTCATCGTAGATACATGTGCCAGTTGCTGGTTGTTCATTGTGTATCTATGATATACAGTTCTCAATGCTCTAGTACTCGTAAATGATAGCATAACGCATTTAGAGACATTGAATTGCATTTGATTACTGTGACTCCAGTTAACAATATTATTGATGTCCGACTGGAGGCGAAGACGGTCTTCAGGATTTTTAATTTTAACTAACTAACTAACTTATAGATGGGTTATGTTATTTGTTTTGTAAAACTCCATAATAATTATTGTATATAATAATAAACGCGATTGTTTAATGGTTTTAAACTAACTAACTAACTAACCATCACGCCGTGTCCCTGAAGGGGTAGGCAGAAATAATGGACTGCCACACTTTTCTTTCCTGACATATTTCTCTTGCTTCCTCAACATTCATACATCGTGTCATGCACGCGCGTCGATTTCTCAGACTCCTCACATGGCCGACATTCAATATTTGATCATGCCACGTTTTCCTCAGTCTTCCTCTATTTCTGGTTCCATTTACATATAATACTAAGTTTGATTTTATTTATTCATTTATTGTTTCTTAAACAACGATGTAAAACTATATATATTTAATACTTAATACGCATGAAAACGTCTATTATTATTATTATTATTATATTTTTATTATCATTATATTATATTGTTATTATTATTATATTATATTATATTATATAATATTATTATTATTATTATTATTATTATTATTATTATTATTATTATTATTATTATTATTATTATTATTATTATATTTTTAGTATTTGTTTTAGATTTATTTTGTGGGTGTTGGACGATCGAAGTGTGCGCGGGAGATGCCTATTGGTGGCGATGAGGTTCGCAACCCATCACACCGCGTCTCCCGCGGGGCGAAAAGAGAAGGATGGAGTGCCGCATCAGTAAAAGTGTGACAGTTCATTATTTTTGCCTACCCTTTCGGGGAGACAGCGTGATGGTTATTTAGTTACTTAGTTAGTTATTATTATTATATTATATTATTCCGTCTATTATATTATATTATTATACTAAATTATTAAATTATAGATTATTTTATTACGTCTATTATTATTATTAATTTTTTATAATTATTGTATATATTTGTATATATTTTATAGTTACAAATTTGTTTCGCCTTGCGAGGGCATTTTCAAACTAAAATTTAGAGTTTTAGTTTGAAAATGTCCTCGCAAGGCGAAACAAATTTGTAACTACTATTTATATAAGTAATTATATGAATTAAATCAAGTAAAACCATTAAACAATCGCGTTTATTATTATACACAATAACTAACTAACTAACTAACTAACTTTCACGCCGTTTCCCCGGACGGGTAGGCAGAGAGGATGGTTCGCCACATTGTTTTATTCTGACATAACTCTCGCGCATCTTCTACATTCACACATCGTGACATGCACGCTCGTCGATTGTTCCTACTTCGAACATGGCCGCCTTTCAGTAATTGATTATTTTGGTTTTACCATGTCTTCCTTGGCCTTCCTAAATTTCTTTTTCCGTTCACATTACTTGTATATATCTTTTTAACCATTCTTCCCGCATTCATTTGTTCCAAGAAACTGTTAAATTAAAAAACTTTGTTTTATGTATCACAATTGCATTTTTATTTTACGCGACATCTGTTTCGTCAACCCATGTTGACATCATCTGGTGTTACATTATTAATACAATTGTGATACATAAAACAAAGTTGTTTTAGCAGTTTTTTTAGCAGTTTATCATGTTAAATTATCATTGTGTTTCGACCAAAACAATAGACTATATAATGAATAACTGTTTTTATTTTGAACATTGTTTTAGTACGCATTATATTTCATGTATTAATTTATATAATTTTTTTTACAAATAATAACAGTGTTTTTTCCTCTTTTGAGTTTTTCTTTCGACATTTTTCTGAAAGTTACACCTTCGTTTTTTTTTCGACATGTTTCGAAAGTTACACCTTCGTCATTGGGAGAACGATTTAAACAATTTTATAGCGTTATCCCGATGATGAAGGTGCCTTCGAAATATTTCGAGAAAAATAAACTCAAAAGTAGAAAAAAACAGTGTTTTAATTCATAAAAAATCGTCATTATGGAATTCCACAGTGTTAACGCCTTAAGTTTATCTAAAATTATATGAAATTGTCGTGATAGCTGTTATGAACGTTGCTCCTAAGAAATAAATTTTCATGTGCAACGTTTCTAATGTTTTTATTACGTATACCACATATATTTTAATTATATTTACCGTTCACAATAGAGTTTAAGTACCATCCGAAAATGTATAGCAATGAAGAAAGGAATTGGTAAAAGAAGGATGAGAACGGTATAAATGTGGCAGAAATGAGATCTCTTAGACGTATGCGCAGTAAAACAATGTAAGACAGAATTTTAAATGGTGATACAAGGAAGGAATGTAGAGCGGAAAAAAGTATTATGAAAGGATCTCTGCGTTGGTTTGGACATATGGAACGCATAGATGAAGAAAGGATGGCTTAGAAAGTATACGTTAACGATGTGAATGGAGCGCAGAATCGTGGGAGACCGAGGAAAACTTGTTGTGTTTAAAATAATCAAATTTTAAAGGTCGGCCACTTTACAAGTCAGAAGAATCGAGGTTCGTGTATGTCTC
Organism: Lepidostoma basale; assembly: GCA_022606425.2. Classification (NCBI taxonomy): domain Eukaryota; kingdom Metazoa; phylum Arthropoda; class Insecta; order Trichoptera; family Lepidostomatidae; genus Lepidostoma; species Lepidostoma basale. The sequence goes on along the minus strand of JAHDVF020000149.1, from coordinate 876,736 downwards.
GCTATATAAATGTGGAGGAATCTAGAGAGATGTTTCAGGATCGAGTAGTGTGGCGGTCGATTATTTCTGCCTTCTCCTCCAGGGAAACGGCGTAATGGTTTGTTGTTTTGAAATATAAATTTAAAAACATAATTGAAGTCGGCCTCGTGAGGTGTCGGAGAAATTGATGTGAGTGCATGACACGATGTATGAATGTTGAGGAAACGAGAAAAGTATGCGATGGAAGAAAAGTATGTCAGTTAATTAGTTCTGCCTTCCCCTTCGGAGAGATGGCTTGATGGTTTGTTCTTTAACATAATTGATTTAAAATCAATATAATTTTCTATAAATCAACATTGGCGATACCATTTTTTTTTAGAATGTTTTCGTTTAAGTGTATAACCGTTTGGAAATCTGTGGCCAGCGATTAAGGGTGGTTAGTATAATGATTAATGACCTCCTGATTGAAACACACTGTCATCCCCGGAGGGGTGGCGGGAAGAAAGGATGCCATAACCCTTCTTTTCTACCTCTTTTCGTGGAAATTAGACCGAATATTCTTAAGCCTTTTATGTGTAAAACATTACTATGAATGCTTTGATACGTTTTCTTTCACAGAAACCGTAAACAGTATTACTAATAATACATTAATTTCGTAAAATATTTTGAATATAATTTAATGCTGCGTGGGTAGACGACCGTCTATATAATTTTCTATTCATCAAATAAGTAGATTCAGATATATTATATAATGTTTACGTGTGTAGAGGAAATTAATAATTATTATTCCCATATATTATCAGTGTAGGGTAGGGTTGCAGGCTGCCTGAAAGATGTCATATGGAGAAACAAGGACATGAGGACTGACAGCAAGGTACGCATGTATAAGACCTGTGTGCGACCGATTCTCACATATGGCATTGAATCGAGGGCAGACACTGTCAAGAAAAAGAGCATGCTAAGGACAACCGAGATGAAAACACTCCGCGCTATAGCTGGCAAAACCCTACGTGATCGAGTTAGGAATACAGCAATCCGAGAAATCTGCGAGGTCGAAGATGTGGTCAGATAGGGACGTCAAAGACAGCGATACTGGCATCAACATGAAGAAAGAATTAGCTAAAATAGGATACGATACATAGCTCTCCATGGAACGTCAAACGGACAACGCCGACCAGGAAGATCCCCGAAACGGTGGAGAGAAAGCTGGGGTTCAGCGTCTCAAGAGGACTTAATGGCAATAACAGACTCCTGAGTCTATCAAAAGTGAAGAAGAAAAAGAAGAAGAATATCAGTGTGTATAAAAAAAACTATATAAATATAAATCATAATAAAAATGGAGTCCTAGTGCCAACCCTTTTGTATGGAAGTGAAATTTGCAGCTTGCAAAAGAAGAATGAAAGTCATCAATCACTAAGAAAAAAATGTGGGAAAACTATTTATGATACTAGCGGACCCGACAGACGATGTCCTGCCGGAAAGTTGGCTTGCCTGTTATTAGCTGGTTTAGCGAACGTTTTATCGATATTCGTATTTTTCGATAAACTATATACTATATGACATTTGATATAGAGTTATAAATCTACGCCACGCTATAACGCAAGTGATGTGCGTATGCTTAAACACAGAATTCGACATCAGCGCCATTTATGTTAAACAAACATAAGTAGGAATTATTCTCAGAAGGTCAATTATTTATAAACGGAAGTTGAAACAGGGAACATGGAAGTTGGAACTGGGAATATCCGCAATGGGTGAAATCCAGTATTTGTCTACAAGAATTTGTATACATTCAAAATGTTGTTATGGGAACAAAAGGTTTAAACGGTGATTTACCGGGTCCAATTGTTATCTAAGTCATCCAGGAACCCACTCAAACACACATAAAAAAATTCATCAAAATCGGTCCATTCATTAAGGGAGAGTTTAACTAAACTAACGCCCGAACAAAAAAAAATGTAAGAAATGTAAGATAGATAATTGCATATTAAGTAAAATTAAAAAAGGATCCCTGAAATGCTTCGGACAAATGGATTGTATACAAGCAGTGTGAGTGGAAAGTGAAGCCGTGGAAGACCATGGTAAGAATCGCATGACCAAATTAATCAAATACTGAAAGGCGGCCACATTCGAAGTCGGAAAAATCGACGAGCGTGGATTAAAACAGACGTTTTCATTCGTGATTATTGTTTAAAAATATGTATGGATAATTGTCGATAACTATTATTTTCAACGTGACCGAGTGGTAAGTGCATTGACTGCCACCCCGTAGGTTCCGGGTTCGATTCCCGCCGAGGGCAGTGTGATTGTCACACTGTCTTGGGCCTGGTGTAGAATTCACGTGATAATAAAATGACGGTTTATTAGCTACCCATCACATCTCACGAGAATCACTATTATAGCTAAAATACCCTTTACATCAATTTGCCTCATGCTGTCGTGATGTAAAGAGCGATTCAACAGAATAATATTAATAATAATGAATGTTAAATTTACGGTACTGTTATAATATCACATTTTTTATTAGAGATTTTTTTTACAATGCCGCGACAGCTGTTTCGCCAAACAATCAAGTGTTATAAAAAAACTGTTTACAAAAACAATTATTTGTAACACTCGATGATGCCAACAATTTAAAAGTTAATAATATTCAAATATCGTAGTATTCAAATATCATCAATGGACAAACTACTATTTTTTGATTTAATTGTATCTCAATAGAGACGAAGATGCAAATTAGAAACTGAATATGGTTGATCAAGGTGTTTACAGGACTTATGACCTGTCATTGGTTGGGTTATGCGCACGCTTTATGTAATTACAACATTCCCCATTCCACCTATTTTCTTTTTGACCATGTCTGACAAACTTTTTGGAAGTTGTATATATGTTAAAGTCCTATGTCAGATTTCACATGTCAGTTTCAATGTGCCATATATGAAGATTTTGATTACATATGTTAATATTTTTAAGATTACTCTATATATAATCTACATACTAACGCCATCTATGGAGATTTATGGTTTTTAAGCATTAAGCCGAACATATTTTTTAACTCAACGTGAAAGGCTACCCTGCCATTAGCGCATTGTTAGAAGCCGCCTGGATATGTCACACTCCTATCTACATGCCAAACATTAGACCAGATATGATTACAATATTTTTACAATACAAAAAAAATACTATTTTTGTTTTCATTTTTGTACCTATAATTATCGTGATAAATTAACAAATAATAAATTACTATTAATTGATTTTCGAATTTGCTGATTCACATTTCGAACGCAAAACATTTGATTTATATAGATAAAGAAGACACCCATAGACAAGTTAGTTAAGTTTTAACTTCGGGGGTTCGGTACCTGCCTTGCGTGCCCGAATAACGAGATGCAAACGCGTCGCGTGAACCACCGGGCTTTGTGACCCGAAAGTATGGCCCGTCAAAACTATCCGACAGTGTTTGAAATCTGAAGAGAGAATCCAGCGTACCTACGTACAAAATATTTCCCAAATTCGTCAGCGGAGGAATTTCTCTTTGAGCGAAATTCATAAATGTCGCACATTTCTGCATGGAATTCCGCCTCCGGGTAGGAACGCCGTGTGTTATAACCTCCTACAGTTGGCTATACTTCTTCTTGAACAATGTACAAAAGACGACATTAGTTGAATAAGAAGTAATATAAAAGCCATTAAAATAAAATTACTCTGTAAAGATCAAAAATATTCAGAATATCATATTTTTTCCAATTTTGTATGTGGTAAACTGCAGAGCTACCTCGAAGAGTAGGACTGGGTTAGGCTGCCTTTGGTAAACTGAGACATGTCTTTGAAAATGTTGAAATACCGGTTTGTCTAAAAGAAAGGTCTACGATATGTGTATACTGCCCATGATGACAAACGGACTAGAGACGACAACTCTTACAGCAAAAAGTGTCCACAGGCTCAAGTGTACACAGAGGTCCATGGAAAGACAAATACTTGGTGTGAGCTTGCATGACCGCATAAGAAATGAAGAAATCAGACGCCGCACCAGGGTTGCTGACGTCATGGACCGAGTGGCAAAATTGAAATGGCAATGGGCTGGACACTTGGCTAGACAGGGTGGCAACAGATGGGCACCCAGGATACTCAGTTGGAGACCATGGGAAAATAGACGAAGTGTCGAAAGGTCACTGATGAGATGGACCGATGATATAATCAAAAGGGTTGGAAAATCTTGGATACAAAAGGGGCAGGATAGAGACGAGTGAAAGAAATTGGAAGAGGTCTATATCCAGCAGTGGAGGGAAGAAGGCAAGCAAAGAAGAAGAAGATACTTGTTATACATGTATTCTGATATTTGCATTACTTAACCCTAGACCTCGGGTGATTCACCAGTGAGTCCTCATGTTCTTTTACACTTTACGCGCGCGACTCACCCGTGAGTCGCAAAGTCTATATAAGTCCAGGCGTTATCTAGCAATACGATAATGGCGGTAGCCTTTCACATTGCGTTAATAAAATAATCTTCTACTTAATGCTTAAAATCCAATCTTCATAGATGGCGCTAGTGCGTAGATTGAAACTACCATGTGAAGTGTGGCGTTACAGATTAACATATATACAAAATTTGTCAGACATGGTGGTCTTAAGAAAAAGGTGGAATGGTGAATGTTGTATTGCATATAGCGTGCGCTTAACCCAACCAATAACAGGTCATAAGTCCTGTAAACACCTCGATCACCATATTCTGTTTCCAATTTGCATCTTCGTCTATATTGAGATACAATTAATGCTTGTCTATATAAGTACTCAAAATTTAATGAAGCGTTTTTTAAATATGAACACTTCATATTTATTATTAAACGTTGAAAATATTCACATTTTAAATTGTGTTTTTTTATTTTGTAGGAGTGAAAAGTTTCGTTTTGAAAGGTGAAATCGTCATTCCTATGAAAAAAAAAAAGATAAACATTAAAACTTATTACTGATTTCGATTGTACAGTGAACCAAGTTTATAAAGGGTAAAATATCTTTACTTCCTTGAATATTTCACGGGTTATAACTAGTAAATAAAATAATTGTTATAAAGAAAAAATATCATGCAGTCGGCAGAGTTAAAATGCTATGATTTAAAAATGGTATAATTTAATCGGGATCCAACAATCTTTTTTAACAAATTTTCAATTCAAAACCATTGGTATCCAACAATATACGTACAAATTTAACATCAAAATATTGATAAGCTAAAAAGTAGAAGAAAAAAAACAACATTCTTGTGTAATAGATATTATGTTTAATTCAACAAAGGTTTGTGGCTTCGACTGGTTTCGGCAGCAAGTTGAAGCCATAAACTTAAGTTGAATTAAACTAAATATATATTATAAAGGAAATATTAATTATTAGTTTAATTGTTTACAATGGACTTCTACCAAAAATTCAAATAACAACATTAATTCATGATTTAATTGTATCTCAATAGAGACGAAGATGCAAATTGGAAACTGAATATGGTTGATCAAGGTGTTCACAGAACTTATGGGTTAAGTGCACGCTTTATGTAATTACAACATTCCCCATTCCACCTTTCGTATGACCAAGTCAGACAAATTTTTGGAAGTTGTATATATAATATGTTAAAGTCCAACACCAGAATTCACATGTCAGTTTCAATACGCCATCTATGAAGATTTGATTATATATGTTAATCTCTAAGATTACTCTATATAATCTACATACTAACGCCATCTATGAAGATTTATGTTTATTGAGCCCAGTATTCGTATACAAGTATACTATTTACAATCATCAACTATTTAGGATATTACAAACAATTTTTATAGTTTAAGAGATCTATTGACAACAGGTAAAATACAATGAACATATAATACCGGGAACGCATGATAGATGGTTCGACATTAGGAATACAAGGTACTCTCCAAAATCTAGAGTATTTGTCTTCTGAACGTACTTTCACGAATATGAAAAACGTCGATCTCCAAAACGATCATGTTCAGCAGTTTGATTTCTCTCCCCACCGGCATCACCAGAGGATTAAAAACGAAAATAAGAATTTAATTCATAATATTTTTCGTAGTGGGATTTCACAGTTTTGACGCCTCATGTTTTTTTTATGTTTAAAAAAACTTGGGTTCAGACATTTATGTTTGATGGAATTGGAGTCAGAAAAGTATCACTCTTCTCAATTATAAGAATTGTGTAAAAGCAGACTCATAATGAAAGCGTACAAAAATTTATTTTTTCATTTGCAATAGATTAGGTAGTATCATTCCGGCGCCTGTTAACGGACAGGTAACTGAAAACGACGCCGTCTGTACGGGGCATAAACCTTAACGAATATGTGGAATTTGCTGAAAAAAAGCGGAACCGAATTATGCCGAGAATTCCCGAAGCCAAGCAGGTAGTTTTGCTAAGGCTTTGAGGTATGCGCGCACTCCAGCTACTTGTGAAATATTTCAAACATCCCCAAAAGAACAAAGTTAAATTTTTAAATACCGGCGTCTCGGAATTTTAAGGTATATTTTTAACATTGATATTTTATTACTATACAAGGTTATTTTTAAATTTATAACTAATATAATAAAACGATAGTACTTCAGATTCATATAAATATGATAAATGTATTTAAATAATAGTGAAAATGGTGCTTAGTAAAGCTATATTTTGAGTAAATAATATATTGTTTTGGCCGAAACACTATGATACCTGAACATTTTAAACTGTTGAATTAAACAACTTTGTTTTATGTATCACAATTGTATTTAATTTTACGCGACAGCTGTTTCGTCAACGTATGTTGACATCATCACACATCATCATCACTTGATGATGTTAACATAGGTTGACGAAACAGTTGTCGCATAAAATAAAATACAATTGTGATACATAAAACAAAGTTATTTAATTTTACAGTTTTATATATTAAGTATTTTTAAGCTTTATCTCAACTATTTTCAATTACATAATAAAAAAAAAAAGACATAACTCTCGCGCATCTTCTACATTCAAACATCGTGACATGCACACTCGTCGATTGTTCCTACTTCGAACATAGCCACCTTTCAGTAATTGATTAATTTGGTCATGCTTTGTCTTCCTTGGCCTTTCTCAACTTATTTTGTCATTCTCACTTCTTGTATATATCTTTTTAACCATTCTTCCCTCATCCATTCGTTTCACATGTACAAACCATATTAGTGACCCTTTTTTAATTTTATTTATCACGTCTTATATTCCTTTCTCACTTCATCATTAGATATTCTATCATACAATGTTTTTCCGCACATTCTTCTTAATGACCTTATTTCTACGGCATTTATCTTACTTTCATCCTTCTTCTGCCAACTCGAAGCTTCATTTCCATACATAAGTGTCGGCACTAAAAGTTCATTGTGCACTGCCATCTTTGCTTTAGTTGATATATTTCTATTGGCGTTAATGACTTTGAGTGCACCATTTATTTTAATTCCAGCTCCAACCCTTCTTCCGATATCTTTCTACATTCTTGTATCTCTTAGAAACATGCTTCTCAGATAAATGAATATGGTAACTTGCTCTCATTGTCATCATCATCAGTCGTCTGTTGTCCACTGCTGAACGTAGGCCTCTCAAAAAGCACGCCACCACCCCTAACCATTGCCGCTCCCATCCATCCATGTCCAGCAATCCTCTTCAGATCGTCGGTCTAGCGGGCAGAAGGATGTCCAATTTTGCGGAATCTTGTACGCGGTCTTCACTCCAAAACCCGTCTCACCCATCGGCCGTCGGTTCTCCGACAGATATGGCCAGCCTATCGCCACTTATTTATTTTTATTTTTTAAAAGACTAACATCATGGATTTATATCAATGATATTATAATTAATTTTACAATCTTCAATGTGAGCAGAAAATAGCTCATTATTATGAAGAAGGAATCTGGTCATGTCCAGGCTTGAACCCATGTCCCCTGGATCAGGAGCCAAGCGTTCTATCCCCTGGACCACCACCCGAATTAGCCCGCTCATCCTCAGAGCCACCTCAGTCACCTTGGTTTGTTGTCGAATAAATTCGTTTCTAAATCTGTCCCTCAAGGTTATTCCAAGTATAGCTCTTTCCACGCTCTTTCCATTAACTTGCTCTAATTGCTCTAAATTATGTAGCTCGTGCTATAACACCATATACCATGTATATGATTGTAGTATTAATATAGGCACAATCAGAACCTCATAGATAGAAGACACAGCAATAATAATTACGGCGCGCATAAAGATAATTCGTCATCGTCACCAATTCACGTCGAGTTCTGACATTCGGAACTCCTCGGAACAATGGATTCGTCGGTAACACACGATAATTACATTTTCTGTCAATACACGGCGAAATTTAATGTGAAAACTTAATAACACGGAATGTTTCATTACAAAATCATAGAGGAAAGGCATCCGACATGATTGATGTATTCTGTATCCCATGGAATAATGATGTTAGCGGATTAAATTCTGACTTAATTATCTAAAAATCTTCAACGCGTAACACGTCTGTGTCCTGGAATATTTATACGCATCAGCGGCGGAACATGAAAATTTGTTTTTTTTATTTAACCCGTAAGCTGCGGATCGCATGCATAGTCGTTTTCCACTTTTAGGTACTAATACTGACATCTTTGAATATTTTTTTATTCTAATATTTTGTTTAAGGCGAAAGTAAAATTTGTTCTGTGTAATTTTGAGCGATAAAATATTCAAATTAGTTCTAATTAGTACCATCTTTGATTTGAAATGTTTCAGTCATTTTTTTTGGCGCGCGAAATCGGTTTCGTATAATCTGTTTCATCGATTTTAATTATACAAAATTTACGTAATCTATTACGAACATTATATTTCGATCAAAGGGTTAATTATTGTGAATTGTTTTTGTGAAGTGTTTTGTTTAGAAGTCGAAGAGTGTCATGTGTGTTCAGATTCAGAAAAAGATACTGGAGGGACCATGTAGCTACATATATAGCCGAGCCATAGAGGGCTCCCTCCGCTTACCCGAAGATGTTAAAGGCGCAGCGGCGCCTTTCGTCAGCTTCACTCGTGCACTCCTTAGGCCCGTCCCCCGTCCATGCGGGACTTACGATAAAAAAAATAATACATGTATATTTGCAACCAAGGGGGACCCAGACCACATTTAAGCTACGCTGCTCTCCCTCGATATCCCGCCGTACACACATAGCAATACAACAACAAAAGAAAATTCACAATTGATACATAAATAACATATGCCGCTTCCGATATCACCTCGTAAGCACCCACATGGAAGACTGCCTAAGAGATGGAGGGACAGCTGGACCTTATCATCCCAAGAGACATGATTTCTGTGTCACATATAGTCTGATCTTCTTCTCTGGTTTCAATCCTGGGATTGGTTTGCAGCAATTTCCTCCATTATTCTCTTCCATTTTTCCCTGTCTTGTGCGGCTCTTTTGAGATCTGCATATGATGAGCAGCGTACGTCCACCAACAGGTCCTCCAGGTACTCTCGGCGTGGGCGTCCCCTAGAGTTTGTCCCCTCGATCATACCCTCCATTATGGCATGCAAGAGACCTTCTTGACGCATTACATGGCCGATCCATCTTGCACGCCTTTCGGACAAGGTCCTGAGCAGGTGCCTTCCTCCTTCGATTCCTTGAAGAACTTCCTCATTCGTGATGTGGTCTCTCCAGGGAATTCCAAAGAGTCTTCTATAGGACCACATCTCAAAAGCCTCTAGTCTCCGCTTATTCCTTTCGGATAGGCACCATGTCTCGCAGCCGTACATCAAGACACTCCATACATAGGTCTTGATGAGGAGTATTCTCAGTTTTAGGTCTATATTATTTGATTCTATTATTTTCGACCTTTTATTAAATGCAAGAAGAATATATTAATAAGATTATAATGTCTAACCACAAAGTGAGTGCTTCGTATGAAAATTTAAATATAATTTAAAACTTTTTAAAAGTTTGTCTTTATTTGCACTGCGTGGTCCCTCTTTACATTTTGGTGAGACGATAGTATGTACATAAAAGTTAAAGTCAATAGTATTTTTTTTCTTAACGACCTTCAAATCCGTAAAATCATTACCTATCTTTTGAAAGTACACATACGCCGTATACGTTACATCCACCGTATACGTTACATCCACAAATCATTCGCTCGCGTGTAGGTACGTTTCGGCGGAGGGCTTCAGACATTTATTTGCTCGGGAAATATTTACTTTTCAATATACGTATCAGAGGCTGGGGGACTTTTTGACGAGAGAGCTTTGTTGTACATATTCCCTTGTGTTTGTTTGCTCCGCTCTCCTCTCTCCTCCGACCTGCCGAGACATGTCGACGGCAATATGTCAACAGAAGAAATCTCGAGATAATCTGTATCGAGAGATATTTAAAAACGTTTTTGCGAATGCACGAAGGGTTATAGGGATCTGTCGACAAAACCAATATTACATTTTACGTTTGATCGAAAGAAAGGTTCTTATCTTTCTATGTATTTCGTATAAATATCTCTTCATGTTATGTATTCACTTAGGTACATAGCGCTGTTTCAATACAATAGTACAAAATAAATAATTTTATACCTGTTAACGAAAGCTAAAACGACAAATAATTGCGATCGATTGTGATTGATGATTTCCTCTACATATATTTGTTTTCACTTAATGTTTGATTGAATCACAATTTGAACGAACGTTTTAAACAACATTTCATAAAAAATTATCTTCTTCTTCTTCTTATAAGGACATAGTGAGATGGGGAAGAAGCAGAATGCGCTTTTGGAGAGACCACGTAGACCGCATGGATTACAAAAAAATTTAAAGATGAAAACCCAAGCAGCAAAGAGATTACCAAGAAGGCCGCCGAAGAGATGGACAGATGGCTGGACATCATCATCCCAGGACAGCACACCGTCCCAAATAGGTCATACGACCTAAACTAAAAGGAAGAAGAAGAAGAAGAATACTTTAATTTTCACATGGATTATTGACACTAACTAACTTACCAACTATTACGCCGTATCCCCGGAGGGGTAGGCAGAGAGTGTATACTTCGAATGTGGCAACCTTTTGATTAATTTGGTCATGCCGTTCTTTCCTTGGTCTTGCACGGTTTCTCTTTCCACTCACACTGCTTATATACAACATTCTTCTTTCGGTGCCGTGTCAGATCCCTCCAACGTTGGCGATCACTGCAGCAAAGGCATATCTATCCTGCGCCACTTGGAACAGGATCTGAACTCTTGTTATTCCTGTCCTAACTTTGTTGTTCCGCAGCCAGGACAGCTGCCTTCTACCAACTCCACTACTATACCTATTAATATCAGTCGAAGGAGGTGGTATTTTTCTCCCCTTAACACATGACCCAAATATGAGACCATTCTCATTTTCACACTCGACAAGAGCTCTCTATTACCTCTGGATTTCTGTAGTACGTCTGCATTACTAACCAGTAATGCAGACGTACTACAGTCTCCAGGCTGCAGCTAACGAGAGTCCAGTAAGATCCTTGATTTGTTCGGACCAGCGGCTCGACGGTCATCCTTGATGTCGCCTTCCCTCCACTTTGCCCATGATGCTGAGCTTTTCAAGGTTGTCCAATCTTTCTGGGCTACGTGTCCAAAATATTTCGGCACTCTTTGAGAGCACATTTGCAAGAGTCTTGCCTTGATAACCAGGTGGTCAATGATTGACTGGTTCGTTATTCTAGCCGTCCAGGGCATACGCAGCATTCGTCGCTAGCACCACATCTCGAAAGCATCAGTTTTGGGCCTCTCTGATGTTCTCATAGTCCTTCTTGTTGGATAAAGTTTTGGCTTGCCATATCTTAGTGAGCTTTGTCATTGCAGTTTTAGACATTTGGATTCTGCGTCAAATCTCCCTCTCGCATCCTCCCTGGTCAGCTTTCAGCGATCCAAGATAGACAAATTCATTCACAACTTCCAAATCCTAAATCATTTGATAGATTTATAAGTTATACTAGATTTGGAATAAGATCTAGCTATGTTCCAAAATATTTGATATTAAAATATGTAAGATATAACTGCGCCTTCATAATCATAACTCAAACATATGTTATCGTTGGCTTGATGGTGGTACCATACATCCGGGGTTTGAAATACCGAGGCAGGAATCGGGAGGTTAGAAATTTATTAAGGGTTGTAGCAACTCGGATACCACTTTAGATTTGGGGTTAAATAATTGGGGGATGTAAATCCTAAGTCCCTTTCCATTCAAATACCTTATTTTATTGAGTTTATTTCATAAATTTACTATTGTAATATGTTTTGACCGATGTAAGTGATTATTACACACATATATCTTTAAATATCCCTTAAAATACGAAATGAATTACACTTCAGTTCTTTGTTGGCTTAAGCAGAGAGTAAACTACTCAAAATTAATTTAATCTTACAAGTTTCTGTAATCTTACACATTCTTAGAACGCGGTACGCATGCGTGTATTCAATATAACCATTATTTAAATGCCGAGGAATACATGGCACGATCAAATAAATCAAATATTAAATATTGGAGTCAGAGAAATCGACGCGCGTGCATGACACGATGTTTGAATTTTAAGAAAGTGACAAAATAATGTTAGGAAATATCAGTGTGGTAATCAATTGGGGGCAAGACGCCGTGATTGTTAGTTTGTAAGTTAGTTTGGTTACATTAAGTGAGTTTATTCTAACGGTTTTATTTATTTATTTATGACATCTAAGCTCATTTCACTGAATTTTCAAGAATCGAATGTGCATATGAAAGTTCGCATTCTAAAACCCTTTATTATCTCCTAAAAACTTAGCCATTTTGTTATAATAGTCTTTGTTTAAATTTTGTGAACAAATAAAAAAAGGAAAATAAATTACAAATTAAATAAAACAAACTTTGATAAGAAACCATTACTTGGTGGTTGGACATATTTAAAACTTAATTAAATACAATTTGTACTTGATATACAACCACTTTATTTATGAGAATGAGAGTCTACCGGTTTCGCTCTATGTGAGCTTCTTCAGGGCTTTACACATACTGTATGTGTAAAGCCCTGAAGAAACTCGCAGACTCTTATCTCTCATCCTTACAAATTAGGTGGTTGTATACCAAGTACAAAAAGTGTTTAATTGAAGGTTAAATAAAAAAAACTTTTCACATTTTCTATAGACATCAAATAGATTTTTTTAATTTGAATGTAATATAATACTAATATACCAAAAATTCAAATTTCAATTCTGGAAACGATACAAATTCGGTTGAATCTTCGACCACAATGACAAAAGATAGATAAGGGACGTGGTCCTTTTTAAGACAATCCTAACGATATATGAAACAAGTTTGCCATTGACATGAAGAAGAACTAGAAGATGCCATAAATATTTATATTTCTTGGAATAATCATGTACATCTTTCCTGTCATTCTAACGCATTGTTCAAAATAAGTTAAAAATATTATATAATTGTCAAAAATATAAAAGAAGTGAACTTTAATCTTAGCAAACAGTTTATCCGTGGAATTTTCGCAGACGATATGTTTGTTTTTCAAATACAGAACAACCTTTTCCGGTAAAAAGGAACATTACAGGCCACGAACCCTTAATCGGGACATTAATCTTTCGAGAGGGTAGTTTTAGGCGTGGACAGGGTAGGTAACGGTATTTCAAGGAATTACCCCTGCATTAAACCGTGTTTGACTTAACCAATGTTTTGGAAAACATTTAAGTGTCCATTTTCCGGTTTATGTTTCCACCCTCAATATAAAATAGGGACATTTTAAAACGGCCGTATTTGAAGACATGTTTATGAAATAAAGAAGATACTTGTATTGTTTTCAAATATACTTTGAACATTTTCTCATAGTACTGGATTGCTGATAGTGGCGAAAAATCTGTATATGAATGTATCATAGTTTTTCTTAAATTAGTTAACGTTTGATTATATATTCACCACTTATAAAATTTCGTAAAACATAATTTAGACAAAGCATATTTTTATAAAAAAATACACTTAACAAACTAACTAAATAACCATCACGCCGTCTCCCTGAAGGGGTAGGCTGAAAGAATGGACTGCCACACTTTTCTTTCCTGAAATATTTCTCTCGCTTCCTCAACATTCATACATCGTGTCATGCACGCGCGTCGATTTCTCTGATTCCTCACATGGCCGACATTCAATATTTGATTTATTTGATCGTGCCACGTTTTCCTCGGTCTTCCTCTTTTTCTGCTTCCATTTACATCGTTAACATATGTATTTTTTTTACCATTATTTCTTCATTCATTCTTTCGATATGTCCAAACCATCTTAATGATCCTTTTATTTATTTGTTCATAAAATTCACTTGTTTATAATAATTAAACAAAATGATATTTTTTAAGAACTACTTCCACTATTGTATTTTTTTCGACAGTTACAGTTTTTGCCAGATTCGCTAGCATCGACAGATTGGTTGACTGGCAGACATTTAATTATTATTTGAAATGAACTTTAATTAAGAAATTTCAGTAAAATCATTTTATTTCCTTAATAATATCACTGACATGACATTGAGACGTGGTGATGCCAAGGTAGGTTGGTGAAACAGCTGTAACGATAAAATAAATTGTTATATTATACTTATAATAACAGTGTTTTCAGTTTAAACAATTAATAATGTTGAAGTATCATATGTAGCTTTTTGGCCCAAAACAAATGTTTGTCTAAAAAAATCCTTTTTTTATTTTTAAATATACGTTTTGGAAAACAACTGTCAAAGTTACTCTAATCTTTGACATTTACATTTTTAGATTGTAAATTAAGACGAAAATAAAACAAAATGCGAGTATTAGGAATAAAAACTGCAATTTAGCTTAGATTATCATGGTTGATTAAATATTCGATCGGACGCTGATTTTGTTATGTCACCTAGGATAGATACAACTTTAAGATGGTGAAGGACTTCACTTACCTGGCCTCGTCTATAACTAAAGAAAACGACGATCACAAGAAAATCGTAAGAAGAATCACAATTGGCAACAAAACATCCTTCTGGTAGCAACCAGCGCTCAAATCAAGAAACGTACACTTGAAAACACAAATCATCCTGTATAAAACAATAATCCGAACAGTAGTGACCTATGGGTGTGAGGTGTGGACAATGACAGTGAAATCCGCAGAGCGACTGGATACTTTTGAGAGAAGGGTGCTGCGCAGAATTCTGGGACCTGTGAATGACGGTGAATGCTGGAGAGTGCGGCATAATGACGAGCTGTACCATATTTACAAAGCTCCTAGTCTCTCCACACTGGTCAGACTGAATAGATTGAGATGAGCCGGTTACGTGCAGATGATGCCGTCATCGCGAACCCCAAAAAGATTGCTGCAGTGGCACCCAGGTGGTAGAAGACCAATTGGACGACCAAAGCTGCGATGGGAGGATGAAGTTGGGAGAGATGGGGCGAAATTGTTACGAGTGTCAGATTGGAGGGTCGAAGCGGAGGACAGGAGAAGTTGGAGGCGAAGAACACTGGAGGCTAAGGCTCGATATGGCTATAGGGCCATCGAAGATGAATGTCTTTTGAGTAAATCAATTAACAAGCCAACGTGGTGATCCTTTCATAATTTTGTTCATAATACCGCTCTATTTTCCATCCTTACTGATTATCATTTATGATACATCGTTGTACGACAGTTGTATGACGTTGTACATCGTCATACGTCGATAAAAAAAATCATAAAATATCCTTAAATTCTAGAAAATGTATTTATAATTAATATTTATAACCTTTATCCCTCATTAATCAATGATAAACATTTTATAATTAATGATTTTTATTATTCAAAACATGCCAGAATACTGACGGAATATTAAATGGGTGTGAAAGATTATACCGTAATGAGCAACCCTCACAAAAAATTAAAGTCATCTTCCACCCCTAGTTAACACGTCGTGTTGGTAAGGGATGACCCGATAAGGCGCGCCCCGGCAACAGGTAGGCCTATTCCAAGGAGCGGAATAATACTAAAGGGGCTTTCTGAGATATAGTAGTTCGAGGAAAGGTCAAAGCTCTCAGAATACCTATTATAATAGCTAAAATTTGTTGATATTTTTGATATCGCAAGCGTTCATGTTATGGTCGTACATTATCACACCATATTTTTCATAACAACTGCAGTGGCGGTACGTCCATATAATCCTAAGAGCCGGGCTTGCCTTAAAAAATCTATAATAAACAATGTTTGTTACGCGTTTGAGACGTCAAATGACTCTGCTGATGTGCACAGAAATGACCTACGTGCACGAGTATGTTTTGTTTCACTGATACACGCCGTATTTTATTTCACTCATACGTACCGTAGGTGAGATGCCCGCGAGATTGCCTACGTCCACATGTTTTTTTTTCGTGTATTCGATGGACTTTATATTGGGCTAGCAAAATGTAAAAGGGTCTTGGTCGTACTTACGTTTTTTTAGCTTGTAATCATATAGCTAGGTGCATATACTCGTATACCAGAAGATATCTACAATTTCTTTGTGTGGATATAAAGCCGGGCTTAATCACTTTGAATTATGCTACTATTCGATATGTTACGAACATTTCTATTGACAGAATATTATCTGTCATTTACGTTATGTGCAAAAATGTAATGAAAAGAAAGATTATGTGATTTCTTAACGAACATTTATTTACAATTCGTGTTTTGGTGTTAACAAATTTATTAGTATTGTCTATTTACAGTTTATTTTTATTAATTATATTTCTTCTTGTATATGTAAATAGATTATTATATTAAACAAAAACATGAGTTTGTTGACGCAGACAATTGACGACCTTCGTGGCAGAGTGGTTACGAGCTCTGACTTCCATGTCGAAGGTCCTGGGTTCGATTCCCGGCGATGGCAGTGTGATTGTCACACTGTCTTTGGTCTGGTGCAGAATTCACGTGACAATAAAATGGCGATAGATTGGCTACCTATCACATGTTACGAGAATCAATATAATAGCTAAAAATATAAAAATTGTATACTGTAATTGGGTCCAAACGACCTGTTGTGTACATAAAAATAAAAATATATTTTTTGTATAGATTTAAAATAATGCGCCTAAAATGGGATTTAAAATCATTTTATTCACGAAATTAATTTAGAAAGATAAAATTCTTTTAATCCGCAAAAATACATTATCGTGACCTTTTACTAATATTATAACACAAAAAATTCTGTTGACCCAAAGCACGCCACTGAACACTGTTATTTAATATTCGGAACTACTTTTTCTTCTTCTTCGTATTTTTTTGTATTTAACTCACTAGTTAACTAACCATCACACTGTTTCCCCGGAGGGATATGGCGTATGCGGAAAGGCATAAATAATTTCAAATAATATAATTTCATGTAAACATGTTGCACTTTCACCAAAATTTAATACAAATATATCTTTGAAAATTTCCTCTTTATAAGCGTTTCATAGAAATGTATAATCTTTATGAATTAGAAATGAAAATTTACTTTTCTTAGAACTGGTGTTAGATATGTAAAATTAATTAGGGCTTCCAGTTTCTACGTTATTCTGAACACACATATATCTTTATAGTTTTACATTAGTAAGTTTTTTATTACTTGACCCATTAACAACTACAATTGTGACTGGTTTTGATACAATCCATATATCCATACTAGTTTTACGAAAAATATCATTACTTCTCCATCAATTGCAGTAGCAAAAATATAAAATATGTTGATAAATGTATTTAAAAATATTTTAGCATGTCATATCGTTCAAATTGAACGCCAAATAAAATATTTTTACTAAACAAAACTAACTAACTAACCATCACGCCGTTTCCCCGAAAGGGTAGACAGAAATAATGAACTGCAACACTTTAATCTATGCTGCACTCCATTCTTCTCTTTTCGCCAACGCGAGAGACGCGGTGTGATGGGTTGCGAACCTCATCGCCACCAATAGGCATCTCCCGCGCACACTTCAATCATTCAACGTCTACATAATAAATCTAAAACAAATTATACAAAATACAATGATATAAAATAAAATAACACATAAAAATAATTTCACACATAATGTTCTTTTAGATGGTGCACTTGTCGTCAGCTGGACGATCCGGACATTTGTGTTTATTTAATTTTTTATTCCACTGTTTTCATTTTAATTAGGCACTTAAAACAATCCAACACCAGCAGAAACTTGAAAATTTGATTGAAGAATTTATTCAAATTGTCATTGGAACAAATGAAAAATTTATTTTGACACCTGTCAAAATTATTTTTATAAACGAAAAATCTTGTATTATTTTAACATCAGAAGAGTGAAAACGTATTTTGTGTCACAAATAACTATCACAAAGTGCGGCAACAATCAAATTGACCAAAACAATTCACTTAATAATTATATATTATTTCATGGACAACGATGTACATTATCATACATCATGAATATTTAATGTTTGTGAAAACGTCTGTTTTCTATATATTTTAGTACGTTTTATGACATTGACATATTTTTCATTATCAAGGCAAAACATAAAATATAATAAAACTTATTAATACGAAGAAAAGGTTTTATCATATTTTATGAGTATTTTATGTGTTTTATGTATCCAATTACAATGAATGAAAACGTCAGTTTTCTTGAAATTTTAATCATTAAATGGGGATGACATGTCTAGCTTTGGCAAGACATAATCAAATGCTCCAGCAAAGCGAAACAGGTCTTTGCCATAAAATAATGTATAATATAACATACGTTTTTTATAGTATTATTTTTTTAGTGTAGAGTTTTACATCATCATTCAAGAAATAATAAATATTCCTATGTGTTTTTTTATTTTTATTTTTCTTAAAAGAAACGTTGTGAAATTAATTAAGTAATTTTTACAACTAAAAATAAAATAGCCCTTGAATTATATTGCTTCTAACACAGAGAACTTTATTCGCCCCCTGGGGGTTCTTTAGTTCTAAGGAGCCCATTCACGTGACACGAAGTCGTCTTGACGTCCATATTGACGTAAAGTTTAAGAGGGCGTTAGGGGTTTTAGAAATTTAATAGGCATTAGAAATTCAAAAAGTTATTTGATATTAACATGTAGCATTGATCAATCAAAGGTTGATAAATTGATTATAACGATTTTGTTTACATTAAAAGCCTATTATTTCTAAGCTTTTACAAATTATCATCGGGAAAACGACATAAACTGTTACAAAACAGTATTCATATCGTTTTGTCGGTGATGAAGATGTCAAATCTTTGAAATATATCTATAAAATATGAAGAAAATGTCAAACTCAAAAGTGGAAAAAACAGTGTAATATTTCATAAATGAATTCGTTATTATATACGAGTAATTCCACAGTGATATACGAGGTCTGTTCAAAAAGTATCGCGAATTTTATATTTTTTTAAAAAGTATTTATTTATTCATGAATATCTATTTTGTCCCCTTCAAAGTAATTCCCCTCGGATATAATACATTTATGCCAACGTTTTTTCCAATCCTCGAAGCACTTAAAAAAATCATTTTTTGTGATCTTGTTCAGCTCCTCCTTCGATGCCGTCTTTATCTCCTCAATCGTGGCGTAGCGTCGTCCTTTCATGGGCCTCTTCAGTTTTGGAAACAGGAAAAAGTCACAGGGGGCCAGGTCTGGGGAATACGGTGGCTGCGGCACCATTACTGTGTTGTTTTTGGCCAAATATTCGCGCACAAGCAACGATGTGTGAGCAGGGGCGTTATCATGGTGCAAAAGCCAGTTTTTGTTCTTCCACAAATCCGGGCGTTTCTGGCGGATTGCTTCGCGCAAATTGCGCATAACTTGCAGGTAATATTCCTTATTGACCGTACTACCCTGTGGCAAGAACTCATGATGCACCACGCCCCTGCAATCGAAGAAAACTGTGAGCAAAACCTTCACGTTCGACCGAACTTGGCGCGCTTTTTTTGGTCTTGGCTCATGCGGCAGCTTCCATTGGGATGATTGAGCTTTGGTTTCCACGTCATAACCATAAACCCATGATTCGTCACCAGTTATGACCCTCTGGAGCACATTTGGGTCGTCACGGACCGAGTCCAACATCTCCTGAGCAATGTTAACGCGATGCTGTTTTTGGTCGAAATTGAGCAATTTTGGCACGAATTTTGCGGCGACCCGACTCATGCCCAAATCATTGGTTAAAATCGAATCGAGCCAATCGATATGTTTAGGTCCTCAGCAACTTCTCTAACGGTGATTCGACGATTGGCTAATACTATTTTCTTCACTTTATCAATGTTTTCGTCTGTTGTTGACGTGCTCGGGCGTCCGGCAAGCTCTTCGTCGTTCATATCTTCTCGGCCCTCTGAGAACATTTTGTACCACCGATAAACGTTGCTTTGGTCCAAGGTAGCTTCACCATATGCCACAGTCAACATTTGAAATGCGTCCGCGCACTTTATTTTGTTTTTCACACAAAATTTGATACAGATTCCTTGATCCATTTTTTGGAATAGGCAAAAATCGAAGACGAGCCAAAACACATCCAAGCAAAACAGCTGTCAAAAATTAACTAAACATTCAAAATGGCCGACCTTGTCAGCATAAGTAAGGGACATGAGTACCAACATAACGCTACAAAAAAATCAAAATCAAATATACGTAGCCAGCGGAAATTCAAAATTCGCGATACTTTTTGAACAGAGCTCGTAGACTTAAGTTTAAAAAAAAATTCTTTGATTGCGAATTTTTATGTGACTATAACTATATTATTTTATAGCTACAGTTATTTATTCCTATAAAAAGGTGATGTAAAAGTGCTTAGAATATAATTAAATATAAATAATTTCACTCATAAATCAATTGATGATGTTCATATAAGATGAAATTAATCTTGAAAGCGTTTATATAAAACTACCATAGTTGATTTAAAACATAAACTATTATATTATTTTTTTATAAATCATTTTTTGAAAAATATAACCATTTATATCAACCAAATTTTATAAAACCAAATTAAATTTTACACGGTAAAGAAATACCGATCTTAGAACCAATCGTAAATTTAAGAGATAATAGAAGACTTCGCAGTTCTGTTAGTCTTTTCCTAGTGGGTCCTTTGGGGTAATTGATGTTACAAAACAGCGCATTAAAAAAAATATATATGTTTTCAGTTTTCTTGCTCACTCAACTGGCATAACTAAAGGCAGGTAGATTATGTTTGTATATTTATCTATCGATATACTTTGTAATATATATAGACAGATATTTCAATTTAATTTTTTAAGGAATAATTGTATCTCAATAGACACGAAGATGCAAATTGGAAACAGAATATGGTCGTAAGTCCTGTAAACACCTCGATCACCATATTCTGTTTCCAATTTGCATATTCGTCTCTATTGAGATACAATTAATCCTTGAATTGATAAACCGCAATGGGTAAAATCCAGTATTCGTCTACAAGTATTTTCATACATTCAAAATGTTGTTTTATTTTTTAATTTAATTTTTAATCTCTAAAAGTGTAACTTTTTGAAATTAAAAATGATAAATAAAAGAATAAAGATTTTCAAGAGTGCAAATTTTCCAACAGAAGGTCGGAGTCAGCGGAATTTCACCCTGTTTCTGTAAACATTGTCAGTTTCACCCCATCGACTTGCCAACCCCTCCCTTTATCTTCACCCCCACGTAATGCCGATTCACGGGCTGAATTTTGTACACTTGGTGCAAATTAGATTATTGTTTGTGGTATTTTTTTAAATTTTGGTTCTCATGCATATTAAAAATTGTGAGTTTAAACGTATTTGTGAAATTAAGAAATTTAAATAAAAAATATAATTATCGTTTCTTGAAAAATGATATAAAACTAAACTGTTAAATTAAATAACTTTGTTTTTTGTATCACAATTGTATTTTATTTTACGCGAAAGCTATTTATGCTGGTAACACCTGATGATGTCAAATTTGATGAAACAGCTGTCGCCTAAAATAAAATACAATTGTGATACAAAAACAAAGTTATTTGATTTAACAGTTTAAAATCATCATAGTGTAGTATCATAGTGTTTCGGCCAAAACAATGGACTATTTGATATAAAACTCCATATTAAATATTTAATACAAATGAAAAAGTCTGCTTTCTAGATGATTATGGGAAGTACATATGACGCCTTGCTGGGGCATTTTCACAATGTGATAATGGGCCCAAAATCTTTGGGCCTCTCTGTGAAGGTGGAGTGTGGAGGTTGAGGTTTAACCAGGAGCTGCAAGGACGTTATACTGAGCCAAACATAGTGAAGTTGATAAATTGAATGAATACAGCGTCTTAGATGGTGGAGACATCTCCAGCGAATGAGGGAAGGTAGAATCCCAACAAAGATTATAAAAAGATTATAAAAGATAAAATACACGACCCGATGGAAAGCGAAGTGTAGGAAGACCAAAACTGAGATGGATGATGTTATGGAGGAGGACCTCAGAGCAATTGGTGTTACAAACGAGAATGCGGGCGATGGGCCGGGGAGAGTATCGAAGAGTTCTAGAGGAGGCAGGGGCCCATAGTGGGCTGTAGCCCCAATGTTGTTGTTGTTGTTAGAAAGGCGAAACATGTCATTACCATAAAATGTAATCAAACTTTTAGAAAAGTGCGTAATTTGATTAATAATATTAACGTGTGTAATATACGGAAGGAATGCACATGGAAATAAAGTATTATGAACAACATTTTGAAAGGATAATAGCATTGGTTTGGACACATGGAATGCATGGAATGAAAAGAGCATGCGTTACCGATGTGAATTGAAGAGAAGTTTAGAAAGACTGAGGAATACATCTTCTATTCTTCTTCTCCTTTACCATCTCTCCACTGCTGGATGTAGGCATATTAATAAAGTCTCCATTTTCTTCTATGCTGCGCGACTCTCATCAATCCGAGGAAAACATGGCATGATCAAATGAATAAAATTTTAAAGATCAGTCATGTTAGGAAAAATCAATGTTCATGTATGGCTCAATGTATTAATACGAAGGAAGCTAGAAAAGTGTGTCCAGATAGAGAAGTGTGGCGGTACATTATCTCTGCCTACCCTTCAGGAGAAACGGCGTGATGGTTTTGTTGTTGTTGTTTCATTATTCCTATAATAAGACTCTGGTGACTATATTTTATATTTTGCTTATAAAAGCATAACATTGTCGATCGATTGAAAAAATTTGAAATGGATATTTATCTTTTGAATGTTATCTATGGTTAATCTATATAAATAAAAGCCAAAGTGTGTTATTGTGAAGACCATTTACTCGGCAAATAGCTAGCAGATCGAGCTAAAACTTGATTAAACGGAGCCCGGCGATGGTTATAGGCATACATTTGTTACGAATCGAGCTCTAATTAACTTTGTAAATTAATAAATTAATTGATAATTTTCGTAGTACAGGCGAATACAGACCTTAATAATTCTATTAAAATGAGAATTCTTTATTATATTATAATTTTTAAACAGATATTTTATAATTTTAAAGGAATTCTGTATGCATGATCATTTTATAACTATATTTAACACAATAATACTAAATAAACCAGATAAAGTTTATAAATTTAATAAATTCCTATTTATATTCCAGGGAAAACCGGCGCGAAAATATTTGTTCAAATTACTACCATTTAAAATAAAATTTCATTCTGTCACAAAGCTTACTAGCTCCTCTCAACCCTTGAATTCATCCCTTATCCAATAGAAACCATTCCGCCCCCCAAATCCCACCCCCTCACCGCGTGATGGTAAAACAAAGAGACAGGCATTCGAGGGAACAAATTTTCATACGGAATTTCACATATTATAAGCTATTCGAGGAATTCTTATATACCTCGATGGCGCTCAAGAAAATATTTTGTATCGATATTTCTAAGTAAGTACGTTGCTTGAACGTTTATTATAATTTCTACAAACATTTTATTCGAGAATATTCAGTACTTGATTTATGAGAAGCTTATGTAAGAAGGTTCATTTCGATTTTTTTCTCTCGAAAAGAGATATTTCTAGAACTCGAGACATTCATTACCTACAATTAAAACAGAATGTGGTTTTTTTTTAAGTACACTAGTCGGAATTTACTTATATACTTGTATGTATGATAAAAAATTGGTAAATTTAATAATATTTCACTCATTATATTTAATTTTGAGAGAATAAAATAACTTTAATACGTTTTTTTTAAGTAAAATCAGTAAAAGTGTGACAGTCCATTCTTTCTGCCTACCCTTTCGGGGAGACGACGTGATGGTTAGTTAGTTAGTTAGTTAGTTAAAAATTGGTTTTTATATAATAATTATGTTCAACATGTTGCATGTCCTTGCTCTAACGCCATATGTTATTATTGGTCTTACAGATTTTTTTATAAATTCTCATCTTATTTTTAATGGCCATGTTTGATTTTTACATTTTGTGAATTTTAGAGCACCAGAAAATTGCAGCTGCGTTTTTGACTTAGGCTTGTATTTTTTTTCCTCTACCTATTTTTGTCCACTCCCGGACAAAGGCCTCCTTTATTCGCTTCCATGTCACTCTGTCCTGTGCAGACAGCATCCAGGTTATTCCGACGTGTCTGTTCAGATCATCATTCCACCGTAGTTGCGGTCGCCCTGTCCTTCTCTTTGCCGTCCACGGTCTCCAAGTCAGCAGTCTTCTTATCCATTTTCATCTGAGCTTCTGGCTACGTGATCTGCCCACTGCCATTTTAGAGTCGCCACCAAGTGGATGATGTCAGTGACCTTTGTTTTTTCTCTCACTGTATCATTTCTGAATCTGTCTCTTTGGCTTATTCCAAACATGGCTCTTTATATGGCTCTTTGGGTCACTCGTAGTTTCTCGGCACTTTGTTTGGACAATGTAATAGTTTCAAGACCATATGTACCAACTGGTAGAACGCAGGTTTCATACACTTTTCGTTTCAGGTTGATTGATATTTTCCGGTTTTAAGGTTCTATGAGTTGGTAATTAGATTATATAATGAACAAAAGTCAAACAGGGAATGGATTTCATTACTTATCAAATTAGTAGTTTATTTTAAATAGAAGTAAAATGGAGTTCATCATAGAGCTAATAGCGTTATATTCAAGAATTAAAACAATTTTTGAATACTTAAGAGACTTAGGAACAAAAAAATATATCTATGTCAAAAACTAGGGGCAATTTTAATTTAACAGCGAATTTCCGACATTTACAGCAACATAAAATATGCATAAATCAGCGAAGAAGATTTAGGAATCCCAAACACCCTATTTCTATCCCCATTCCACCCGATTTCTTAAATTACTCTTTTCAGTAAACTGAGAGGCATTTCTTTTCTTTCAGACCTAATTGGGCCTAAGGGGGTGAGGCTGGCCACTGGGGTGGAGGAGAAGGTCTTGGAAAGGCACTTGCTAATATGCACGCAATTGGGATTTGTTTTTAATTACACTTCTTCATTTCCTTTACAATTTCCACTTTGGGCAAGCCGAAAGATTTGAGAGGGCCGTGCATTGTTTTCTGCTTTTGGGGTGGATCAGACAATGAAGAATTATGTAGTATGCCAAGAAACCTTTTTCAATTATTTTTAAAGTCACATATTAATAGGTATTAATGATAAACATACATTTATATAGGGTGTTGTTTTAGAGGTTTGGTTTTTAAACTGGCAACATTGTTTCTACAGACTGTCAATTTGACAGTTGACACTTGATTTGTAGTCAGTATGTATGCCAGTATGTATGTACCCTTTATGTAACAATAAGGGAGTTTATTTTTAAAGGTATACAAATTCAAAATGAAAAAAAAAACACATTAAAATAATGTTTATGTCTTTGATATTGGCTTTATTTAATAGATAATTTTATGCAATTATTGTTTAAAATTGATTTCGGGCATATGAGCGCCACGGCTAGCTCGAATGAAGCGCAAAGTCCAATTTTATCGAGCAACTGGGTGAAAAGGCAAAATGTACTGACTACAAATCAACTTTCAACTGTCAAATTGACAGTCTGCAGAAACAATGTTGCCAGTTTAAAAACAAAATCTCTAAAAAATCATCTGTACTTGTTTATTATTATTCTTATCTCATTGTTTGTTCTCGTGAAGATTAATTATATTTTATAGGCAATCCAATGAAATATATCGTATTTATTTATTATCCTAATTGATGCCTATATACGAGTATGTTTCATATTTTTGATTTTTCGAATTTGTACTAGAAATTATAAAGAAAGAGACACAAATTTGAGCGAGTAAACTCGCTCATTTTTCAAAGCCGACCCCTCGGGCACGGCAACAAAGAGCAATTATACTCGCTTAAGTTACGTAACCGGTTAAAACAAAAAGTTTGATGTTATATTTTCTTATTTATGGTTTCATAAACAATGATGTTTGATATTTTGAACACTTGATAATGCCCTCAACAGGCTAAACATGTCATTCATATAAAATATAATAAAGCTTCAAGAAAACACACGTTTTCATTCATTAATTACATATATTTTCTTATTTTAAGAATAATTGAAACCTCAAATACGAAAGAAAATGACTTTCTCTCTAGACTGGGGGCCGTTTTTTATGTATCATATAAAATAATAAAAAGGTTCCTTACCTGGCTCCTCATGGGGTCGGTATTGACTTGACACATGTAGATACCGGAGTCGTTAGCCTGCACGTTACTGATGTAGAGTTTCCACGTGTCGTGTCCATTGTGGGACACGGAGAGGCGCGAGTTCAGGGCGACCATGTGCGTGTGGATAGCGAGGACTGTCTTCGTGTCAGACTTAATCCACGCCACCTGGGAATGCAACGAGAATTTTTAAAAACATTAATCTTAAACACTTTTGGACTTTGTTTTTATATTGATTTATTTTATTTAATGATCCAATTTTAATAAACGATTAAATAGGTTTCGTTCCCGATGGAGCTTTGTCAGGGTTAAAAAAAAAACTTTTTTTTTTGTAACCTTGGCGAAGCTTCGGCGGGAGCCAATTGGGGAGCGGGATTGATTCGATAAAACAAAATAAAGGGGTGAAAAACCAAGTATAAAAGTGTTACTGTGTATGCATTATTTTCAATAATGCCACACCATAGATTAAATGCTTTATACGAAAATATTTTTATTGTTTTTCTTTGATTTATCCAAAATAATATAATAATAAAGAAATAAATATTTAAGAAAAAATGTTATTTTTATATTTATATCAGTTAAAATATTTATCTGAAAAATATTTTCCTATTTAACATTTATCCAAAATAATAATTTTACTAAATTTATACCAAAAAAATATTAAAATAAGAAATAAATATTAAAGAAAAAATGCTATTTTTATATTTATATTAGTTAAAATATTTTTCTGAAAAATATTTTCCTATTTAACATTTGACAAATTTTAAATGTTTCTTTAACAATAATGTAAAACTCCACATTAAATGATTAATACGAATGAAAACGTCTGATCTAGAAGTAATATTATGTATATTATAGGTAAATAAATGTTTCGCCTTGCTAAGGTATTTTCGAAAAAAATTTTACAATATCTTAGCAAGGCGAAACATGTCATTTCAATAAAACATAACAAAACTTCTTTCTTGGTATTTAACCTGAAAAAAATGTTAGAATAAGTTGAATCTGGATACCCCTTTTAAAATGTACATTATGTGTTTTCATAAATTAAATTAAGAATCCACATTGTCGCGTTATTATAAAATTCAGTTTAAATACTTAAAATAAACTATTTATTAATTTAAAATTTAATGTTTTTAAAAAATAAACACCAAAGGAATAATTATTTTAACTTAATTATTAAAATAAATAAATTAAACCTAGGAAATTCGCTTTGTGAAATATATTACTGACAAAAAATTTAATTACTTAAATTAAAATATAATTATTGACAAAAAAGGTAATCGAAATTTAAAAGATTTGAATTCTGATTTAACAGTAAGAATAATTGCATTTATTGAATTATTTCCAGCCCTCCAAAAATTTTCATTAACTCAAATATCAAGAAAGAGAAAAGTTTCGTCTGGAACTAATTTCACTCGAACTCTACTCCCAAATAGTGTCGCGTCGACCTTAGTCGGCTGCCCTAGATGGTTAAGGTTAGATTGCTTGTAATTTCGGTTTCATTAGTTGTTGCAGGTGGAGTTATGTTTGTCTTTAACCAGGTTGGCGGTTGTGGTTTGAGTTAGGTTGGTTTACCTTGAACGTCTGCAGATGGTTGACAACGCAAGTGAAGTAGACATCCCTCCCTTGTGTAACAGTCAGGTTCTCCAGAGGAGCCAGGAACTCTGGTTCTTTCTCGTGCCTGACTTGTACTTGACCTGTGGAATTAAAACAATTCATTTCTTGATTTGATACTTTATAAAATAATCCATTGTTTTGGCCGAAACACTTTGATACTTCAACAATAAAAACTGTTAAATTAAAAAGATTGTTTAAGTATCACAATTGTATTTTTATTTTTTGCGACAGCTGTTTCGTCAACCTCAAAAGTGGTCTTGTACCGACCCTTATGTGCGAAAGTAAAGCACGAAACTGCCAAACGAACGGAAAGTATACAAAATAAATGAGATCTCTTAGACCAATGTTTACAGTTGATATATTATTGTAACACCTGATGATGTCAACATAGTTTGACGAAACAGCTATCGTGAAAAATAAAAATGCAATTGTGATACATAAAACAGTTTACACATTATAAAAATTTTAACAAAAAAAAAATGATCCAAAATAGCTAAAATGGTAGTGCACAATAGTGTTCTTGTACCGACCCTTATGTGTGGAACTAAAGCATGAAACTGGCAAATGAAAGGATGGAAGTATAATAAATGGAATGGAAATGAGATCTCTTAGACGAATTCGTAGAAAATCTGTGTATGATAGAGTGTCTAATGAAAATATACGAAGTGAATGCGGTGCGTATGAAAGAGTTACAAACAAAATAATGATATTAAGATGCTTCGGAAACATGAAAATAATGAATGGCAAAAATATATGTAAAGGATGTAAATGGAACTTTAAAAGGAGGAAGAGCGAGAAAAACGTGGCACGACAATCAAATATTGTATGTCGACTACGTGAGGAGTCGGAGAAATCGATCTGCGTGCATAAAGGGGATGTATAAATTAAATAGTCCATTGTTTTGGCCGAAACACTATGAGACTTCAACATTATAACTGTTAAAAATTAAAACACGGTTATAATATCACAAATTCTTTTTTTTTTTTTTGTATACAGGTATAAGTATACATTCACAAATATTTGGTCTACAAATTCTTTTATTCATTGAGAGTGTAGCGACAGCTGTTTTGCCTACCGATGTTGGCATCATCAGGTCTTCTTCTTCTTTCTTCTTTGATGGCCCTACAGCCCATATCGAGCCTTAGCCTCCAGTATTCTTCGCCTCCAACTCCTCCTGTCCTCCGCTTCGACCCTCCAATCTGACACTTTTAACAATCTTGTTCCATCTCTCCCAACTTCATCCTCCCATCGCAGCCTTGGTCGTCCAATTGGTCTTCTACCACCTGGGTGCCACTCCAGCAATCTTTTGGGGTTCGCGATGACGGCATCCTCTGCACGTGACCGGCCCATCTCAGTCTATTCAGTCTGACCTGTGTGGAGAGACTGGGAGCTTTGTAAATATTGTACAGCTCGTCATTATGCCGCACTCTCCAGCCTTCACCGTCATTCACAGGCCCCAGAATTCTGCGCAGCACCCTTCTCTCAAAGGTATCCAGTCGCTCTGCAGATTTCGCTGTCATTGTCCACGCCTCACACCCATAGGTCACTACTGTTCGGATGATTGTTTTATACAGGGTGATTTTGGTTTTCCAGTGTACGTTTCTTGATTTGAGCGCTGGTAGTAGAGAGAAGAATGTTTTGTTACCAATTGTGATTCTTCTTTCGATTTCCTTGTGATCTTCGTTTTCTTTTGTTATAGACGAACCCAGGTAAGTGAAGTCCTCCACCATCATCAGGTGTATTTCTTTCTCGCTCTCATGTATCATCATCATCAGGTGTTACAATAAACTAAAGTAACAAATGAAATTACATTACCATGGCAATAAATTAAATAGGCAATGACTTACCACACTTATTATTATTTGCCCTCTAAATACTAAGTCTTTTTATTTGTTACTTTGGTTTATTGTAACACCTGATGATGCCAACATCGGTTGGCGAAACAGCTGTCGCGACACTCTCAGTGAATAAAACGAAATTGTGATATTATAACATTGTTTTAAATTTTAACAGTAAGGATGTATAAATGTTAAGGAAGCGAGAGAAGAATTGTATGTCAGGAAGGAACTGTGTGGCGGTCCTTTATCTGCTGATGTGATGAGAGTACCAGAACATCGCAGGAAGCTGCCGAAACCGGTCGAAGACACAAAGATTTGTGGATTTTAAAGAAATTTACAATTTACATTTTATTTTTAATAAAATGTAAATAAAGTAAAATTACCATTTTGAAATATGTATGCCAGCATGCTTAATACTAATTAATTGGAGATTGTGAAGCTGTTGGACCAAGTTATTCGCGTCTACATTTACATCTGGACCTCGTTGGACGGAAATTGACCAAACTTCCATCCAGTTAATATCCGAAGGAGAACGACTCACGAAGTAGTTGCATTTTATTGTTTTAGTTCAAAACGAAGTTGCAACGGACAAACGAAATTTACTACAACTTCTCAAGTTAATAATTCCACCAGGGTCCGCTTTATATTGGATTTAAATATAGGCCATGGAAAACAAGAACTTATTTCTTATTGCTTTTGTTTAATTAAATTTAAACTTATTCCAGTCTATAACATGGTGGGGAAAACGTATAGTGTAAGTTGAATGAAAGTATGTTAAAACATATCTTAAAGGAGGAAATATTAGGTCCTTACATATGAAATTGGCGTTTTGCCGTACTGGCAACTTTGATCTCAAATATCTTCTCTTTGGTTAGAAATTCCAAATTCAAATTTATACAGCTATTTTCTCAAGTATTTATGTTTCGAAAATTATAATTCGTTTGTTTTTTCCTCAATTTTTTTTTTCTTTGCGTCACTCGGTTTACAAAATGGAAAACTAGAAATATCGCGTTATTTACGAGTACGAGCTCCACCGTGGCACCAGTGCTGCAGAAACGGCTCGAAGGATTAATGATGTGTATGGCGACGGTGCCGCAAAAGACGTTCCAACGTTTTCGTTCTGGAAATTTCGACCTGCAGAACAAGCCCCGTGGACGGCCGGAGACCAAAGTTAATAATGAAGAATTGAAGGCTATTGTGGAAGCGGATCCATCGCAAACCACGTCCGAGTTAGCTGCAGGCTGCGGTGTTAGTGATAAAACTGTTTTAATCCACTTGAAGCAAATTGGGACGGTGAAAAAGCTTGAAAGGTGGGTACCTCACGAATTGAGTGAAGCAAATCAACAAACGCGCGTTGAATGCTGCGTTGCATTACTCAACCGGCACAATAATGAAGGGATTTTGAATCGAATCATTACCTGAGATGAAAAGTGGATCCTGTATGATAATCGGAAGCGCTCATCGCAATGGCTGAACCCTGCCAAACCAGCCAAACCATGCCCCAAGCGAAAATTGACTCCAAAAAAGTTACTTGTGAGCGTTTGGTGGACTAGTGCTGGTGTCGTTCACGACAGCTTTCTTAAATCTGGCCAGACGATTACGGCAGATGTCTTTTGTCAGCAACTGCAAACCATGATGGAAAAGCTAGCTGCTTAACAACCGAGGCTGGTTAATCGCTCTAGGCCACTGCTGCTTCGTGATAACGCTAGACCACACACTGCACAACAGACGGCTACCAAATTAGAAGAGCTTCAATTGGAATGTCTAAGACATCCACCGTACTCTCCGGACCTTGCCCCAACAGATTACTATTTTTTCGAAATTTGGATAACTTCTTGCAAGGGGAAAAATTCAACTCCGATGGGGCAGTCCAAACCGACTTCAAAGATTTTATTGATTCCCGTCCGAATGGTTTTTTTAGTAAAGGGATCGATGAACTACCTATGAGATGGCAAAAGTGCATAGATAGCAATGGTACATACTTTGATTAAATAAATATATTCTATTTAAAAAAAATCAACTATATGTTCCTCCCATACAAAACGCCAATTTCATATGTAAGGACCTAATAATTTTACTTGTTTATTTTTAACAAACTAACTAACTAAGCATCATGCCGTCTCCCCGATGGACTAGGCAAAAAAAATGTACTGCCACACTTTTCTTTCCTGACATGTTTCTCGCGCTTCCTCAACATTCAAACATCGTGTCATGCGCTCGCGTCGTTTTCTCTGACTCCTCACATGGCCGAAATTAAATATATGATTTATTTGATCATGCCACGTTTTCTTCGGTCTTCTCTATTTCTGGTTCCATTTATATCGTAAACATATAATTTTACCATTTTTTCTTCATTCATTCTTTCCATATGTCCAAATCATCTTAATGATCCTTTCATTATTTTATTCATAACACCATCATTCGCACCGCATTCACTTCTTATATTTTCATTACACACTATCATACACAGATTATTCACACATTCGTCTAAAAGATCCCATTTCTATTGCCTTTATTTTACTTTCATCCTTCTTTTCCATTGAATTAAAAAATTAACGATTTTGTGTTTCAAGAAATAAACAATCATAACATAAATAAGCAAAAACTCGGATGTCATCAAGAAAAAAAACGAGAATATTTTGAATACATGAGAGCGAGAAAGAAATACTTCGATTCTCTCGTAATATAATTCAAAATGTATACGATGCCGAAAACGTTTTTGAATTGTTATGATTACTTTTTCTGATTATTGTTGTATAACAGTATTATAGAAAACAAAAGAAGAACAATTTGATGTTGTTAATTGTGAAATTTTTAAAGTGTGTGAAAAAAAATGTTAACATTAAAAGTTAAACCTTATTATTGATAACGATTATACAGTGAACCTAGTTCTTAAAGAGTAGAAAATCTTTATTTTCTTCGTTCGCCATAACTAGACGTCTATTGACAACCTTCGTGGCCAAGTGGTAAGTATGTTGTCTGCCGCCCCGAAGGTTCCGGGTTCGATTCTCGGCGAGGGCAGTGTGATTGTCACATTGTCTTTGGTCTGGTGTAAAATTCACGTGACAATAAAATGGCTATAGATTAGCTACCTATCACATGTCACGAGAATCACTATGGTAACTATAATAAAACCATTTACATCGATTTGGCTCATGCTGTCATGATGTAAAGAGCGATTCAACAAAATAATACAAAATAAAAATAATAAATTTGTGATGTACTCGTAGATGTTAAATGTGTCTTATTTTAAAACGCTTATGTTTTTAAAAAAGAGTTGTAGAAA
The DNA here is from genome assembly GCA_022606425.2 of Lepidostoma basale. NCBI lineage: Eukaryota > Metazoa > Arthropoda > Insecta > Trichoptera > Lepidostomatidae > Lepidostoma > Lepidostoma basale. The sequence goes on along the minus strand of JAHDVF020000149.1, from coordinate 843,413 downwards.
CTTTTCGGTGTGTATAGTGCTATAATGTTATATTCCTTTACTATTATTATTATTATTGTCTTTTTGTTAATTTTTATTTTTATTTTATTTAACCTTAGTTAGTTTTATCTTGATTTTAGTTGAGTTAAATCTCGTTTCATAAGTCTATAATGGTTACTCTGTTCATTTGTTTATATTTGTGGTAACATGTAATTGGCCTTATTTGAGTACTTCTTTGTGTATTTTTATACATATACGAGTACTTATTCGCTGTTTCTTACCCTAAAATAAATAAATAAATAAAAAAAACATTTAATCATTCTTCGTCGGAGTTTCAAGTTAAGATTATCGTTGCAAAATAATGTTCTCATTTTATTAAATGCAGCTCGTGCAACTTCAATTCTGCATTTTATTTCAATGTCCGGGTCAAGCGCTTTAGTGATAATGCTGCCAAGGTATTTAAATTGTATTAAGTAGCATACTAATATATGGATACGGCGTGATAGTTAGTTAGTTAGTCTCATATACGTAAAGAAAAAAATCTCAAGAATAATATTTAAGAGTACTCACCTGTTACAACTACAAGGATGACTCCGACGGCGAGTAGGGGCCTCGAGAATGTTTCCATGTGGTCGGGTCCTCTCATCTCGAATGAAAAGCCTCATCAATTTGACACATTCTACCGCCTCCTTCCGGATACTTCCAGCCCGCCTTTCAGGGGCTGACAAGAGCCGAATCAAAACTTCAACCCGTCGCAGCCGCGATCCACACTTCACGAGTTTTGTTCGAGTTCCCAAAAACAAGTTTACAAAAATATGGCAAAAATAAACGCGTATTGTCAGTCAAATTTCCTTAATGTTAAGCGTTGGCACAACTTTATTGTCAAATTTTCGTTTTTATTTCGCTTACTTATATACTATTTTGTATATTTTTACATACTATTTTATTGTCGTGTTCATCTCGAATGTTCAAACATTCTGAGTCGTTTTCCTGCGAATCTGAAACAAATGAGAAAACACTTGTAAATTATATAATTCATTTAATTCATAATAGTCAACACGATTGTGTGGTTTTACTTGGATGTAATTAATATAATCATCATCATAAAGAGCATGATTACAACAAGGCAACCAGTACGATTCAAGCTTGCATTAGATAATAAAATAATAGAACAAGTGATGCATTTCAAGAACTTAAGTGTTGAGATGTATCAAGCAGCAGTGACCTCTACGGAGAAGTAAGTGAACTAACAAACAGGGCCGTGGTTGTGGCTGGCTGCTTGACGAATGCTATTTGGAAAAATAAAAATATGTTATAGGAGAGCAAAATTTAAATCTAAAAGACATGCGTACGTCCTATAATGACATATGGAATAGAATCGAGAGCTGACACCATCAAAACAAAAAGTCTCCTAAGAACCACAGAAATGAAGGCTCTCCGATCCGTTGCGGGAACGAAACTCCGAGACAGAAGAAGAATTCTGAAATAAGAAAGATCTGCAATGTAGAAGATGTCGTGCGATGGGGAAGACTGAGAAGACGCTACTGGAGAGATCATGTGGAAAGAGCATGTTCTGAAAGAGTGATAAATAAAGAAAATAAAAACCAACAGGAAATCGAGTGGCAGGACGACCACCCATAAGATGGCGAGACAGTTGGACATCTGTATCCCAGAACAGGCTCAGAGAAATAACAGGACACAGTCCTAAATAAAGCAGAAGAAGAAGATCATTATCATCATCATCAGCCATCTGTCATCCACTGCTGAATGTGGGCCTCTCCCAAAGCACACCACCGCCTCCTATCCATTGCCGCTTCCATCTACCCATGTCCAGCAATTCTCTTCGGATCGTCGGTCCAGGGGGGAAGGGAGACGTCCAACTTTTCAGAATCTTGTACGCGGTCTCCACTCCAAAACCAGTCTCCTCCATCGGCCGTCAGTTATCCTACAGATATGGCCAGCTCATCGCCACTTCAGCCCGCCCATCCTTAGAGCCACCTCAGTCACCTTGGTTTATTGTCGAATAAATTCGTTTCTAAATTGTTTATCGTTTTTAATTCCTTAATTCCTTTTAATTACTGTTTTATTATTATAATTGATTTATTATTATATTATCCACCTTCAGTAACTAACCGTTCTTTTTATTAAAATATTAAGGTACCTAATTCAATTTCAGCAAGAACTTCAAAATTATACCAAAGAAATTATTCAAATTGACATAGGAACAAATACACATAAAGATTCGAAAAATCCCGAAAATTAGACATTTGATATATTATTGTAACACCTGGTGATGTCAAGATTGGTTGATCAAACAGCTGTTGCGTAAAATAAAATACAATTGTGATAGAAAAAACAAAGTTTACTCATTAACAGTTCAAAATGTTAAGGCGTTTCGGCCAAAACAATGGACCATTAAAAAAAGTTTTTTAGAACTTTTAAAATTATTATTAATACGAGTTTATTATTAATAATCTATTCTTTAAATTTTACTGACTACACACAATAGTTTGTTATTTCACTTTAGGTGTATTGAAATATTAAAAATGTTAAGTATTGTGGAAAATATTCTGAATTAAAACGAAAATGACAAGGCAGTATGCAATTATTATCTAGGAATGTTAAGAAGTACAAAGTTGATTTTTTTTCAAAAGTATTTTTTTATAGTTTATGACACTGTCCACTACATTAAATACAGTATATTTATTTTAGTAGAGTAAGTGATTGCTGTGAGAGTGTTGCCGTGAAGAGTTCTTCGGTATTATGAGAATTCAGTTTGAATAAAAAAACGCTGCTTACCCCCCTTGCCTACAATTTTGTCACCACGCAGAGAGTGACACTTGATTTCTTGTTTTACGGTTTTCTATGTAAATAGACCCATAGACTAAAAATTAATGTATTTAAGTATTAAGGAATACATAGACAAAACAATTTTATAATTTCTTCTATATTTAAATTACTTGGTGTTTCGGATTTATAATTCAACGATTTATTTTACTTTGTATCACAACATGAATATTAAATTTTACTTTGTAACACAACATGAAGTCCTTTATCAGTGTAGTTAAATATTATATATACAAAAAAAACATATCAACAAATTGTTTGTGAATGTGGTCAGTTTTTACAGATGTTAAAATATGATATTCGTGTGTAAATATTTTGATTTACGTTCTTCTATACCTAGGAAAAACAACGCAATTAACAATATAATTAAAGAGCATCTTCGATGCCTTTCTAATAATAATTTTTCGGGGTTCGCTAACCATTCAATTGAAAATAATCGTACATTTAATTAATAAAACTGTATTGAAAATTTGCATCTTAATAATAAAAACTCAACTTTAAACAATTTAGAAAATTAAGAAATTAAAAAAGCCAAAATATTTCAAGTATAATAAATAACCAGTTTAATTTAAATTCAATTCGCATGCTCGATATGTTTCCGTTACATCTCCCCTCTCCTCAATCCTAACTATACCCCTTCCTTCTTTATACATAACTCGATCTCCATTTAGTATATAAGTGACCGCTCTGTTTTATTTGATTGTTTAAAGTGTATACATTGATTAAGGTTACTTGTAACCGAAACATGTCTGAATTCAGTTAAAATAAAAAATGTTGTAAAACAAATAATTCTTCTTCTTCTTCTTCTTCTTTTTTATTGTAGAGCAATGTGGTCTGTTCTCCAGAGTGTTGCTTCTCCTGTGAGGTAGATTCCCAGCTGTTGTTCCATATTTTAGGAGGTCTTCCACGAGGACGAGTCCTATGAGGTTGATTATGCAATGCAATGTAAGGAAGTCTGGTGGTCTCCATTCTTTTAACATGACCGTACCAGTCCCTTTTTAGCTCTCAGTGTCTTGCCTGCTATCGTCCTCAGTGTCTTCATTTCGGAAGTCCTCAAAACTTGTTTGGTCCTTACTGTGTCTGCCCTTGCTTCGACGCTATATGTTATTATTGGTCTTACGCATGCTTTATAGATTCTTACAGAGTAGAATACAAAGTATAATTATATTTATTTAAATATGAATCCAAAACGCAAAGTGAAGGCAAATGTAGAATAAAATATGATATATATTTTGTGGTATTCTATTTGACTACAAATAGAATACCACACATAGCTCTCCATGGAACGCCAAACGGACACGCCGACCAGGAAGGCCCCCGAAACGGTGGAGAGAAAGCTGGAGTTCAGCATCTCAAGAGGACCCGCCTGAAATAACAGACTCCTGAGTCTACCAAAAGGGAAGAAGAAGAAGAAGAAGATATATTTTGTAGGTACGAAACGTGTCATTCACATAAAATATAATAGAACTTCTAGAAAACAGACGTTTTCATTCGTATTAATTATAAAAAATTTGGAGTTTTACATAAAAAAATAAATCTAAGAGAAATAAGGAAAATTATTTGCATTGAACGATCAATACGATGTGATAAGTACATATTTAGTACACATAAGAAGTCATGTTGGTACTTGTGACTAGTGTTTATCAAGTAACATAGACAGGGCGTGTTTCATATTTCGTTCATGTTATATTATAAGTACATTAGGATTCCAAATCATATATAAACATTCAAAAACACATTTAAACTACGTATTATAATTGGAATCAGTATTATCAGAACAGGGGTTCGAATTGTCAGTAGGGTCGCGGCGAGTCACATCTTGCTGGAGGGTGTGATTCTATAAAATGCTAGGAATAGCCCAGTTGCATTCCACCGGCAACACTACTGACTAGTCCAACTCGTTAGCGTCCCTGTCGCGAACCCCGGGGAATGGGATCACACTGTTATGTTATGTTATATTTAAAAATATTTGTTATACATAACTGTATTTTGTTATAGATGAACAAAAAACGACGGTCGAACAATGTGCGAAAGTCGAACAATCGAAAGTCGAGGGCCGCCTGTACTCGATGCCAAGACTTGTAATTCGTCTGCGATTATAATAGATTTTTAAATTATGCAAAATGTGTTTCTATAAAGTATATAGCGTTACAACAGGGCATATTATTTTAGTGTATACATGTAAAACCTTCCGTCACTTTGACAAACAACAATATTTGCGAGCGCCATATCAGAGTCAATTGTGTGTGGGCAGCGGAGTGAAATTCATCTCATTAGAGGCTTCACTTGCTCCTCACATTAGAACGGATTAAATTCTAGCTTGCAGCCCTGCGATAAGGCAAAGAGACGTTCTTATTCATCATAATAATAACAATACAAAATATACGTCTAAAATGCATCCGTATACATTATTGCCCCCATAATAAGCTTAATGCTTATGCCTGCTTTATAAAGATTTCCTCCTTTCTTTGTATGAAAATACTAGAGGTGCTTGCATTATAAACTGTATTTATAGTTCAAATGTTTTAAAAAACTATTTTTAAAAGTGATCAGTATTTAATGAGAAAAACATTACATACCCAGAAATTTAATTATCTATATTATAATATTAATGATCCATTAAGAATTAAATGTTCAGCGTGAGTTTGTGAGAAAATCAATCGCGTGCCACAGATCGATATAGTGTGCCTGCATGGCGTCGAAGATATATGTCATATACATTACAATAAAGACATACGAGTACTTCCCGCCGTAATTCAGACACTGGCCTCGGACACGTTCACGCACGGACGTTTGCAACCGCGTCTTTACTCTTATACTTAATTATAATAACAATCGTGTCTGTGCATGTGTAATAAATAAAGACAGCTCTAACCTGTGACTTTAATTTACCGCATTTAGCCGTAAATAACCTGTCACGAAAAGCCTTCGAGATAAGTTGATAACATAAGGCATATTGCAGCTTAATTAAATAGGTAATGGACTGGACATATAACCAGACATGATAATACCAGATGCAAACCCAGAATATTCCAATGGAGGTCTTGCATAAGGAAAAAGAATATCGGGAGGCCACCTTAAAAATGGACTGATAACATTCCGTTAATGGAAGGAACGACCTGGATGTAACAGGGACAAAACAGGCGATAGAGAAAAATGAAAGAGGACTGAAGAATAGTAATAATAGAGGAACTGTTTCACCTTGATAAAAAAATATCAAATGTTAATTAATAATGTGCAAGCAAGGAAAAACACGCCCCACAAAAAAAAATATATAAAAATATTGAATACAGTGAAATATTAATACAGTGCACACAATTTGTCTGGTCCTTCGTGATACGATTCAGCTGTGTACCGTTTAGCCCTCAATCTTCCGGATTTTCGCATCAATACTGCCAAAACAGTGGACATTTGTATTGAGCGAAGGATTAAATTTGAACCGAGAGATTAATCCCAGGCGGAGGGATCAATTTGTGTAACATTCTGAATAGTGTTGAAGTTACGTGTACCCATCAGTATTAGAAGAACATTAGGTAGCTACCCACCGTAGCTTTCATACTAATTTTATGTGTAACAGATTATAAAGAAAGTTTTCAATAATTAACCCTAATAGTGCTGCTGACTACATTTGCAGTCCAAAAATGAATTCAAACATTGATACACTACATATGCAGTTCATGAATGATATGAATGTATCATAAAATATATAACTTTCAATTGCAGTTCATTACAACTAAATCGTGCGTAATATTAAAATGAACTGGGACTAAATGTCTGAGCTTAAAATGTTGTCAACCTCATTTCGACACCAATTTTTAAACTGCAAATGAAGACAGCCACACTATGGGGGTTAATAGGAATTTAAAACTTATGTTTTCAAGAAGTTTTATTTAATTGTAAGGAAATTATATATTTTATGGAAAGGCACAGTAGGCGTTGAGACATACAGAATCTCACTATTGTTTCGTAGTTAAAGACAACACATGTTTCATATTCCCATAAATTATAATAAAACTTCTAGAAAACAGACATTTTCAATATATTAATTACGCTAGATCAAATTATACAGTTTCCAACTACGAGTATAATTTAAAATTACATAAGGAAATAATTATATATAAACGAATTACAAATTTCAAACTTAAATTTAAGTAGAAATTTGATTTCTGAAATACTTTAAGCTCTGTTCGATGAAACCCTAATTGAAAAAAAATTGTAAGCGCGTAATTCCGAGCACATTATAATACAAAAACCTATTAAATTTTCATTTAACGCTCCAACTTTCAATGATGTTTCTCGTCTATTTTGAAGGCTTAAACCTGGGGTTGGAAAACACCCCAATTCGATCCGGCCCACCCCCAGTTTATCAGGGAAGCTGCAAGCCGGTTCGGCAGCCCCATTATAATGCACGTAATAACAGACTGCTTAATGTACGTAGTACCTACCCAAAACATATTAAATTCTTTCCGCTGAACGAGCAAACCTGTTTTAGAAAGTTTTCCTTCCGAAATATTCGGGCTATGGGGTATTTTAGAATGCGCTATTGAAATGTGATTTCGATCGTAAATAACATCCGTCCTATTGATTTTAATAAATATACCTTTAGATATCAAAACTTCCATAGTGGATAACCCTTTTATGTATATTCATATTTATCCAGAAATAACAGACAAATATTCACGTAATTAAATAATTCGAAAGTTGAAGCGTTTGTTTATTTAACAGGATGTATCATTTAGATCAGATGTTCCAAAACTTTTTTGTCCCGTAGACCCCTTGCCGATTTCTTCTATTTTGTATAGACTCCCTGCTTCGCTTATATTGTTATTTTTCTTACAAATTCATCTATTAATGAAAACGTATGCTTTAATACAATACATTAAAATTCATTAACAACTGCGACTGCGAAATAAATTCTGAAATTACGATTATCTTCCTAATGTCGAACCATATCTCATGCGTTTCTGGTAGTACCTATACTATACATAATATATTATTTTACCTGTTCTCAATAGATGCCTCAAAAATCAATTTTGTAATGTCTATTAATGAAATAAACTGATTTGATTAGATGAAATTTGAATAAAGGAACTATTAAGAGATCTTTACGATGGCATAGCAACACCCTATTACAAGCGTCATTTGGTGGAATTAATACGTTTGTTATACTATGCAACTTATCATAGTCATCAATATTTCAAATGTTTATGTTATAAAATAATATAATTTAATAATTTTATAATCTAGGAACACGTGGAACGAACGAAGTAATTTTCTCTCGCTCTCTTGTATTAAATATTCTCGTACTCTTTCTTTGTTACATCCATTTGTGCCTAATGATTATAAAAATAAAAATAAATTGGGATAAAAAACAGGAACTTTTTGACTTAAAATATCAATAAGCATTTATGTACATATAACCATATTACATTTAAATTCCATAAAACGCGAACTTGTAAAGTAGAGAACTTTGTTAGCTGATATTTGGATGAAATTAGTTAGCCAGTTAAAATAATTTGCGGTTAATAATCCGATAAAATCAATATTTTCAACGAATTCCTACCCTATAAAAGCAAATTTTCGGTTCTGTCAGCAGGTTCGATATCGTATCAGCTTAGCTTTGTAAACAATATCGGGCTGTAACAGCTCTGACCTATGACGCATAATATTATTATAACGGACCTCTATCGAAAACAGTACAGATTCTACTAAATTATTATTTCCGCACTAAAATCAAAGAGGCGATCCAAATAACTACGTGTTTATTATTATCAGTCAACCGGAATACCTTTTTTTTCTTTTTTGACGTAACAATAAAAGGTTACTGGTTCCGATTTTGAAAATTTGGTTGGGTTCATGTGGTGCTCCCGTAAATTGGGAGATATTTCGTGTATAAGTGAATTGTGTTGGTCAATTTGATTGTTGCCGCACTTTATAATAGTAAATTGTGACACGTAATACTTTGTACTGTTTTGATGTTAAAATTATACAAGTTTTTTCGTTTATATAAAGAATTTTGACAGGTGTAAAAATAAAATTTTCATTTGTTCCAATGACAATTTGAATAATTTTCTCAATGTTATTTTCAAGTTCCTGCTGGTGTTGGTTTATCAAGTGCCTAATTACTGCTCATTAAAAAAAACGTTGGATACGTGGAACATTAATTAAATACACAATATGTGCACCATCTAAAGAGATTCAGAACATTGTATTTTATATGATTTGTTTTAGATTTATTTCGTGGATGTTTGACGATCGAAGTGTGCGCGGGAGATGCCTATTGGTGGCGATGAGGTTCGCAACCCATCACGCCGCGACTCCCGCGGGGCGAAAAGAGAAGGATGGAGTGCCACATCGGTTAAAGTGTGACAGTCCATTATTTCTGCCAACCTTTCGGGGAGACGGCGTGATGGTTAGTTAGTTAGCTAGTTACACTTTGTTTATATAGAGTCTCCCAAAATTTAAGCAAGATTCGAATTTGCGCCTTTTGTGAAGTAAATTGTTGGCAACAACGAAAAATAGCAATTTAGTTGCTGACAGATTAAAGTTAGTAAAAATGGAGCGTTACACGATACAACAACGTGTTTTCATAATTGAAAAAATAATGAAAATTTGGCGGCTGCAGTTCGAATGCTTCATACAGAATATGATCACAATAGTGTTTTAACTTCGTCATCTGTGAAGAGATTAATTGAAAAATTCTTCAGGGAGATTGGATCAGTTGGAGACGCTAAACGCACTGGTCGTCCAAAAACAAGCCGTTCAAATGTCAATATCGAAGAAGTATGTGGGAGTGTTGGTGAAAATCCGTTTATCTGTACTCTCTCGTTTCGGTGATCAGAATTGGTCTCCTAGATCGAGTGATTTAACACCATTAGATTTCTTTTTATAGGGTTATTTGAAATCAAGGTCTATGTCAACAAGCCCACAACCATCCATGCTTTATAGGAGGAAATTAAACGCTGCATCAACGAAAATCAACCACATTTATTCAAAATGGTCATGCAAATTATCGACAAAAGAGTGCGTATGTGCCAGCAAAGCCACGGAGGCCATTTGCCCGATGTGTTATTTCATAAATAACCTTTGACTATGTACTTTATGATTCAATTTAAAAAAAAACAATCCAAAGGCTAAAAACTGTGTCTTCTATTTATTTCAAATCTTGTTTTTTTTATTTTGGGACGCCCCATACAACACTTACATTAAAAAAAAATTAAATTATATAAACATGTTTCGGATAACCAGTCCTTTTTCAGTGATACATATTATAAAGATACATACAGATTTAAAATATTATAAAATTGTTTACATGATCTGACAGATGTTATAAAGAAGGACTGGTTGTCCGAAATGTGTCTATGTAATTTTATTTTTTTAATGTAAGTGTTGTATAAACAAAGCGTATAAAAAAGAAAAAGAGAAAAAAAGAAACAGCACAAAGTATGGCGAGAATAGAAGGAATATTTCGTTTCTGAAAAACTAATCAATAATTGACATGTGGATAAAAATGACTATTTTATAGAAGTTTTATTATTTTTCATGTGAATGACATGTTTCGCCTTTCTGAAAGGCGAAATCTTCTTCAAGACCCGTACGAGGCATTCCAAATGTATTTGATATTGCGTTGACAAGGTGAAACGTGCCTTTTCCATAAAATGTAATAAACTAAACATCAATGTCAATTGGATTAATTAATCTACAGATGCACATTCAATGCCTGAATAGATAATGTTGTTAATCACAAAGTTTTTTCTAATAGCTGATGATGACAATATCGATTGGCGTTCCAGCTGTACCGATCGGCGTTCAACTCAAAAGTGGAAAAAAATAGTGATTTAATTCTCAAGAAGTATTATAAATTTTAACAGTTAATAATGAAAATAAGTATCAGAGTAATTAATACGAATGAAAACGTCAGTTTTCTAGTAGTTTTATTATATTTTATGGGAATGACATGTTTCGCCCTTCTAAGGCATTCTTACATTTGATAATGCCTTAGAAGGGCGAATCATGTCATTAACATAAAACATAATAAAACTTTTAGAAAATTTACGTTTTTATTCGTATTAATTATTTAATATGGAGTTTTACATCAATGTTCAAGAAATATCAGAGTGTATCGGCCAAAATAATGGACTATTTAATATATTTTTTCATTTTTCTCGACACGTTTTGAAGGCATTTTTTCGAGATGTTATGAAGTTAATTTATCTTGATATATTTTTAAGTTGGTTTATTGTCAATATATGGATTTAAATGCTAATATCATTATGGAAAAGAATCTCTTTCGATTTGTGAAAAATAAATGTTGACGTCACTTTAGTGTTATTCGTGTATAGATACATATTTTAAACGTAAGAATATTTTCGGATAAAATTAAAAATAAATAGCCGTTTTCCACGGAGCGAACGGAATTGTGAAGTGAATTTCAGCAGAAATAAAACTTCCCCGTTTTGTTCGGATAATTTTTAAAAGTTTCTGTCTTTCCAGTCTCTGGCAACATTTACCGAGCGGTCCGAATCGTGAAAGGGTTTTCTTGTTCAACCCTCTGCCCTCCGGCCCAGGGTCGCACCCGTGTGGAGAGGACGCGGGCGGTCAGCGGAGAAATACACCCTTATACTCAATCAATGTTGGCCCGGGCGATTGATTTGCCTATCGGGAACGTAAAACTACTGTTTTACGTTGATAAATCTTTATCAGTCCGCTCTTGGTTGTTTATTAGTGGGGTCAGGCTAACTTTTATAATAAAATACAAGATTTTGAACCGATACAATTGATGGTCGATGCAAATAAAATATAGATTATATATAATAATAAACAGGGCCGAAAAAAATCTTCATATATTCGAATGAAGCACTTTGTGGTGTGGCATTTTTTTATTATATGGCCGAGCCATAGAGGGCTCTCTCCGCTTACCCGAAGCTGTTATAGGCGCAGCGGCGCCTTTCGTCAGCTTCACTCGCGCACTCCCTAGGCCCGTCTCCCGTCCATGCGGGACTTACGTTAAAAAAAAATATATGTATATTTGCAACCATGGGGGACCCAGACCACATTTAAGCTACGCTACTCTCCCTCGATGTCCCGTCTTACACATATAGCAATACAACAGCAAAATAAAATACAGAATTGATACATAAATAACATATACGAGTATGTTAGAGAAAGTTAGAGGTTAAAGTTAGAGGTGTGGCATTATTAAAAAGAACATAAACACACATTTACTAGTTGTAACACCAACTTATTTTTTTGATAAAACCAATCGGTTTCTCTTCTATGTTCGTCATACTTTGTGTTGTAGATATTTAATTTGTATTTTTTGTTTATATACTTTGTATATTCAACACTAACTTTAAAAAAAAAAAATTAAATATCAGACATGTTTCGGACAACCGGTCCTTCCTCAGTGATATTATAAAGATACATATTTAAAATATATTATTATAAAATTTATTCTATATACGTCATACTTTGTGTTGTTATGATGCTTTATTTTGCTTTTTATTTTTTATATATAATACTTTGTATATATACAACATTTAAATAAAAAAATTACATATACTCGTACATGTTTCGGACAACCATCCCTTTTTCAGTGATGCATATTATAAGGTTACATTTTAAAAATATTATAAAAATGTTTACATGATCTGATAGATATTGTAAAGATTTATAACATCTCGTGACAACGCATCATTCTCCCGTCGCGTCGGACAATACGTGATTTTTCCGAAAAACTTTCCGCTAGAATTTCATTTAATCAAGTATTTATTTTCTGTTTATGAGGTCAAATAAGACCTGGAAAGAAGGAAAGTAAAAGGGAGGAACCGAAATGGAATAAAGGGCAAAGGGACAGATTTTATGGATGTTAAACATTTATGTTTGGGATAATTAAATTTGGGTCTTATGTGGAATTTAATATTATTTTTGTTGTTAGTCTCTTTAAAAGCGGAGAAAACTTATTTAATTATTGCGGGACTCGCTTTAAATAACAAACTATTTGGGTTAACAATTCACGTGGACATTCTCTCCGTTTGAGGTCGCCCTGCCTTACTAAAAGGTTGTGCACCCCACGGATATTAAGTAGATTTTATTTAATTTTAACACTGTTACAATTTAAACTAAACTTCATGTCCTCCAGTTAATGGATTCATAATTTTTTTTTGCATCACACATCCTTGTACTAATTGATTGTGATATTAACCGAAATGAAACAGGTTTCTCGAGAATGGGTAATCAATTAAACATTTTTATATATTTAAGGGAGATGCCTATTGGTGGCAATGAGGTTCGCAACCCATCACACCGCGTCTCCCGCGGGGGCGAAAAGAGAAGGATGGAGTGCCGCATCGGTTAAAGTGTGGCAGTCCATTCTTTCTGCCTACCCCTTCTGGGAGACGGCGTGATGGTTAGTTAGTTAGTCAGTTAAATAATATATGAAAAATATATTAACTTCGATAATTCGGCTAACACATTTAATTCTTTTGGTTGATTTAATCAGCACTATGTTATCGTAATGTTGCAAGGAGAATACAAAATATAGCAAAACTTTTATAAAATAGACGTTAGTATTCATATTAATGAATAAGTTTAATTGAATAAATATAACTGCACTTTGTTAAACAACACTTTATTTCACTTACTTAGGACATGTTTCGCTTATAACATAACATTGTAATACTAAGTGCAGTCATATTAATTCAAAAGTGAATCCACACCAGAAAGTTAGGGTGAAATAGAAGAAGTAAATTAACTGTAAGTAAAAAATAAAAATTAATAGTAATATTCCATACCATTGTTTTTATTTAAACAGTTAATATCTTGTAATAACAGGGGGTTTCACCAAAACAATGGATTATCTAAGAAATAAGTTTAATGTTTCTTTAACAATTATGTAAAACTCAAAAATAAATTTAGAATACAAATGAAAGCGTCCGTTTTCTAGAAGTTTTATTTCATGTTATTTGATAATCCCACAGCAGTCTTTTCAGTCACTCAGCAGTCATTTCCATTAAATAAAATTGAATTGACAAAAGAAGTTTTCATTTGTGTTACGTATTTTATCATATTCAATATAGAGATGATATTTACGTAAATGCTTTAACATTTTTTTTTTTTCGTAAATACAAATTTAAAGCTGAAACAAATTAAACTCCATCTTACAATATATGTAATATTAGAACATAAATGGATTAGTGCATAATCTTCACTATTCTTAATTTATCCGAGGGCCGAGTTTCGCAGGGCAGGGCCGGCTTAAGGCATTAGCGCAATAAGCCGCCGCTCAGGGCTCAACAATTTAATGGGTCTTACCATTTTGGCCCATTGAATGTTACGGACTACTCTTCTACAAAATGCTTTGGATTAACAAAGGCAAGAATTTACCTTCATTTCGAATTTTGTAAAACGTTAAAATATATGTTTATTTAAGGCTTTTGCCTCTTCGTCAGTCGGAAATTTTTTTAAATTAAAATTGAAAAAATATGGATTATTAAATTCAATTAAATGGGTTTATGATAAATGTAGTACGCCGTCAGTTCAAAAGAAGTATCTAATAGTATATTTCAATGTTTTATCTATTTAAAAAAAAATACAAGGAAAAGTAATCTCCGGAGAATGGACCGCCACACTGTTCTTTCTCCATTACTTGTATCCAGACCATCTCATTGACCTTTCTATTGTTTCTTTTTTATACTTTCATTCGCACTGCATTCGATTATTTCATTTTCCTTTAACACTCTATCATATACAGATTGACCACGCGTTCGTATAAAATATCTCATTTCGAAATATATGTTTCTACTTTCAATAATTATTCTCATTTACTTTGATTTTATAATTATATTTTTATGAATCACAACATTATTTTCCCAATTATGAGTTTATTTTTTTTCACGTGTTTCAAAGGCTTTACACCTTCATCATTGGGAGTATCAGTTTATATCCTTCGCCAGATTATGATGGTGTAAAGCCTTCGAAACATATAGAGAAAAATATACTCAAAAGTAAAAAAAAAGTGTTTTAATTCATAAAAAAAATCGTTGTTATTGAATTCAACAGCGTAAACCCCTTAAGTTCATCAATTTTGTTTTTATTTAGAAAAAAAAAATATTCAAAATAAAGAGAAGAGTAAGGGCTGAATACTCCTTTTTTTATGCAAAAAATATATATTCGGTTTCTCATGATAAGTTCATATTTATCGTAACTTGTTTGAGTGTCGTAAACTTTCATATATTTTCGTTTTTATTTAAATATGGCTGATGTATTCCCCGATTACTGGGCCGTATACCGAAGCGGTGTACTTAACTTATTACTTATTTCGGTAATCTCGAGGATTTAAGATAGGAAATAAAGATCATATACCGGGACATAACACTTTGGAAGCGATTTGAGAAAATTTCTCCCAATATATCAAGCGCTTATTCGCGCAATATTTTTGAATGCGTAGCAACCAAATGTTTATTTTATCGTTTTTATAAATGCTACTTATTCAAGTAGCGTAGAATCAAGTGCCTTTACATTTGTTTGTGAAAAAATGAGAGTGACATCGAAGACATCGTACCAAACAGGGAATCTTGGAACCGTCTATTGACCGGTTAATGATAACTCTTATATAGGGTGAGCATTCCAGTTGACACAAATCGCATTTATTAAACATTCTAGTTTCTTAACGTTTTATATTGTATATTCTTCTCGGCGCTGTTCTATCTTTTTGCACGCAAAACCAACCTGATAATGATGCCAGTAGGGAGAGCAATCAAATACTGAACATGATCGCTTCGGAGATAGACGTTATTCATATTAGTGAAAGTACGTTCCGAAGACAAATACTCTAATAATAGTCAATTGTTTTGGTACACCCAACCCTCTTGTGATTCTGTAATCAGTCCGATTAATTTGAGACGTTTTTTAATTCCACGAATACTTCATGATAATTTATTTAGGATTATTGTTTCTGTTTTATACAGAAAACACGCAATTTTTTATTTATTAGTAATGTATTATAATATTGAATGGTGATAAAATATTTTGTGTTGCTAGAACAATATAAATATCTAGTTAACCGGCGTTTTCATCAATATAAAATACTGTATAATAAGTTTTGAATTGCTGACCAAGAAATATAAAATATGATTTTTTTAGATTGTATGAAAGTTAAAACGATAAATGTCACTAACAAATACAGAAACAATAATTATTTATGTAAAATAAATCATATCAAAATTATTCAAAATGAACTTCTTATCATAATTTTTAATAATATTCATTAATCTTTTGTTTAGTGTATAAAAGCGTTCCGAATATATTTTCCATGAATTAAATTTAATGGATTATTGCATTACAATAAAAACTGGTTTGATTGCAGCTTCGTATGATTTTGACCAATAAAATCATCTATTGATGCCAAACAAAAACTATAAAACTTTATTGAAATAGTTTTTCCTTTGTCCTAAAATAATTTTATTTTTTTGAAACTCGTATTGTTCACTGCCCACCACTGGTGATTGCGTATTTGAATTCTATGTAAAATAAATAAACGCAATTGTCGCACATCGCTGACAAGATAAGTGACATTTGCCGCTGATGGCCGAGTGAAAAAGGCGCCAAAACAATATAAAATGTCGGAAGAAACGGCGGCGAGGGCCACCTAGCAGCGGCTATATTATTGCGAACAACTGTTGCCCTTCCTTACTGCCGGCGCTGAAAAGATCTGTTGCCATGATAATGAAAATTTTCCCCTCCGATTTGAGACGCTAAGGTACCTACGCAGCGTTTTTGATACGTTCGTCAACAAGCCAAGGGAATAATAGGTTACTAAGTAGGGACCTACGACTTAGTGATGGGATGTAATTTTTTCAAATTTATTTCATATTTTCACATTTTTAAGTAATCGATTTACATTTGAATAAAATGCAAAGATTTATATAAGTTTAAGAGCAGTACATTGTATTATACATTGATGAAAAAATCCAATATTCAGATTTTTGGTATGCTTTTGATATGAATTTGGTAAACCATAGTTAAACATAATATATTATTTAAAATTGACGACTACTGATTTTAAAATATATATATTGGCACAAAGGTATTATGGTGAACTGAAACTATATCATATCATATAATCATATATTTAAATTATATTGACAATTCATTCTTCAAGTAAAAATGATAAAGAATGAAAAATGATGAAGAAACAGACGTTTTCATTCGAATTAATTATTCAATAAAAAAAATTCCACCAATTTCAAGAAACAATGAATATGGCCTTCATTGCTTCTATGTGATTTTTATAAAATAAATGTTCAAGATATAATTCTGTCAACCGCACCCACAAAAAAATGTTAAATTTGTTTCCCACATATGACTACCACGTGTTCCGATTGTGAATAAAACATAATTTCATGAATGTACTGCTGGGAGTGCACTGTGGGTATATACAGAACTTCAGCAACATACAAATTATTCGAATCCTTAACAATGGTCTTTTGAGACTATTACTAAGCAAGGATGATTGAAAGATAGAATATTGAAAATGGAATGAGAGATGGAATACCGTTTAGATGAATACAATAATACAAAAGTTTATTTGACTTCAAATAAACGATTATTAATTTAATACGAGTACATTCTAAAATGGTAGTTATAACAGGCAAAACCATGGTGACTTACAAATAATCTTTTTAAATTTAACATAGATGTAAAAATCGAATAAAATCAAAGAATATGTTAGGTAACTATATCTTATTTTTTATTATTTTACTTTTAAACCTTTGGTCTTTTCCTGAAGTCAGGTTATCCTCTCTTGGGAGGTTGACTCCTAGCTATCCCTCCATCTCTGGGATTCTGGATAGATCCATCCTCTGCACGTGCGCATTTCAGTATCTTCTGCGTTGTCTGCTCCATCTAACGATATCTTCTACCTTGCTGATTTCGTGGATAGCCGTGTTCCACACTCTATTTCTGTTATCATCTTCAACGTCCGCATCTCTAACACCCACAATTTAGCCTTCGTTCTTGTGGTATCCGCTCTGGTCTCAATGCCATATATACTGATATATGGCATTCAGACCTTACGCAGTTTTTGTATATTCTGACCTTATTGTCAGTTCTCATATATTTATTCTTTTATATGGTATCCTTGAGATCCTGATACCGTCGAAGCTTTGTAGACTTGTCCATTATTTCGCTGACAAGTTAATTTTGACTGTATAGATCCACTCCTTTATACCTTTCTAGCATTCTGTCATTTATGGATAACCTGCATCCAAGATGTTCTTTTGAGAATGTTATGAATTATATTTTATATATTATCAACATTTAAAAATATTAATAATTTTGCATATTCACAACATTTTTTTAAATTGCATATTGAAAATCGAACTTTAGTACTTTATTGTATAATTGATATAATATTTATCTACTAAATAAAAGCTGCGAAGAGTTTCACCTAGAAATATTATGTCAAGTGACACAATTGAATGCGTTGCGAGAATTTTTATAGCGTCGTTAGAAGCAACTAAAGCTTGCACTTGAAGCTTTCGTATCAAAACATTTCTAAGTATATTTTAATGATGTTTTTTGTTAGCTTTATTATATTTAGAAACAATTTTCTTGGTTTATACATGATTTTATCACTAACCATTTTCAAAATCTGCTCATGTGGTATTTAAAATACTAAGATACAGGACTAATCAAGTGGTTCGTTTGAAAATCAGAAATTTGTAATTACAAGCTTTCTGAAAGTTTCTTAAAAAGTTTCTTTAAACTAAATTCATCGAAACTGTTCGTAGCTAGACTTGCAGGAAGACATATTCTGGATATGTATGTTTTGGCTTAGCAGAAAATGTCGGCCAAAATATTTTCATGATATTATGAAAAAGAAGGTTCTGAAAAAAATGTTTAGCGTTAATTAATACGAATGATTGCGTCGGTTTTCTAGAAGTTAAATTATAATTTATGCAAATGACATGTTTTGCCTCTTAAGGCATTATCGAATTTCAGTGTCGGTCAGCCAGCCGGTCTAAGGCATTATGAATATAATTATAAATTTTTGGACATTTAAGTTTATTGAAAGTTTTTTTTAAAGTAAATTGAAAAACACAATTTAAATCATTTCAGTGATCTATAAAGGTAAAACTATTTCATTGTCAAACTAATTCCTTAAACGACGGCTACACTGCTCGATTCCAACAGGACTTTCTGGCTCCCTCTACATTCATACAGCGAGTCACAAACTCACGTTGATTCTTCCGACTTCTACCATTGACGACTTTAGTTTTTTTATTAATTTGATCATGTCAAATTCTTCTCAGTCTGCCATGACTCAACTCGGTTCACGTCGTTTTTAATATCACCATTCACTCATAATTTTGTTCTATGTTAACGTAAAAAATATATAAAACAACAAGCATAAAAGCTTCACTCAAGTTCTTTTGAGAACGAAATTCTGATTATTTACATATTTTAGATAAAATCATAACAACACAAAGTATGGCGTATATAGAAGAAAAAAAAATGTTTATTCATTTTATGTTCATACCGAAATATATATATTATATTAGTTATTATTTTCTTTTAGATATCCGAAAATATTCTTATGAAATTATTTCACGCTATGAAATGCGAATTAGGAATTCAGGCCGGCGAAGCCTTCATAATATTTTCAGCTGTCAGTGAAAATTGTTTGAATTAGAGGACTTTATATTTACTTAGGAAAATCTGTTATCATTTCTTATTAAAATTCAAATTGCCTTCACAGCGGACGTCCAAAATGTCAGTTGTTATTGGCTGAGGATTTCATTAATTCCAATTAACTAGTCCATTTAGAAATTAACCTTAAAAGACTCGATTGTAAAGGATTGGCGTGGCGGTTCACTTTTTTTTCTTTGCTTCCGGAATTTGAAGAGTTTAATTGATCTTCAATCTAAATCGTTGGGATAGCACATCGCTTTTATTCAATTAACATTCAATCATCTTCATTTGTTGATTAAAATAAATTAAGCGGTTTTTTATAGTGGATCCAATCCTCACAAATTTAAATTCGAAAAAAAGGTCGTTTATTTTTTGCTAAATCTGATGATGACAGAATAAAATTTTGTTTTATTCAGGCTTGAGGCGTTTAAACAGTGCCTGTGTTTGTTCACTTTATATGTATTGTATATATTATATTTTGTTATGTTTCATAAATACTCTTCATCTTTTGATGTAACTATAACTGACTACAAAATAATTGTTTTGCTTATTGAAAATCTTGAGTAAAGTCATAGTGAAAAATTAAAATAAAATAAATTAAAAAGTATTACTTCTATATTCGCCATAATTTCGTGTTGCGTTTGTATAATGTTTATTTTTATATACTTTGTATGCAATACACACTTTATTATAAAAAAAGGTAATTAAATACCAAATATGTTTCGGACACACAAGCCCTTCATCAGTGATATCAATATAAAAATATAATAAAAATCACGAATATTGTTGGTTTTGACAGATATTAAAATGATTTATTTCGAAACGTTTATGCTTTTGTAATAAAACATATTGTGAATAAATATAAATAATAATTTAAAGTTCCTATTACGGTCAGGTATTATCTTACAACAAAGGAAATAAATTAAATATTGGACTTGACGCTAAATTTATTTGATTATTTAAAATATTTCCTTTATTTTAAATTATTTTTTTAATTTATGATATATTTTTAATTTATGAAAAAAAAAAGTATTTATATAATCACTATATTATTGTATCACTGATGTAGGGCTTGTGTATCAGAAACATGTTTGTTTTTAAATATATATTTTTGATAAAGTGTGTGTTGTATACAAAGTATTTAAAAAAGAAACCTGTGTAGAGTTTAAGCTATTCAAACTGTTATATAACGTTGATATTGATTTTTTTAGTAGTAAGCAGAAAATCTTCTTGAAGACAAACACAAATAAAGATACGTTATGGAATAATGCAAAAAAAAACTAAGGACGTAATTGAAAGTACTTAAGGAAATTCTAAAGATTGTAAAGTTTTGCTTCGAACTTTTGTTTAAGTTTTAAAGAATTATCCAAATCAATGAACTTTAGAGGCTTGAAGTGGGAATTAAAATACAGAAACCAAGGAAATAAAAGAACACAGCGAAACCGATAGCCGGTAATTGATATTTCTAATTAATTGAAACTGGGGAGAGTATTATGTATTTCGTTAAGTGGATATTTTGGTTAATTTGACCGCATGGGTTGGGGAATCTTCGGAAGGGTCAAATTTTCCAGGAGCGGACTAGAAACTCAAGAATTTGAAAAGTTTGCAAAGTTTTAGGGAAATTTCCCTACTTTCGACAAGAAATCTGGTTTAACAACGAACGAATGAAACATTTCCCTTATCGATTGTATACCTACGACATACTTGATCATTTAACAGCACTATGGAAAGAGTAAGATGACAAAACAAGGATGAACTTAGGATAAATGGCATAGAAATAAGATTATTGAGAAAACTGTTCAGGAAAATGATCTAAAAATAATTACTTTTTCAACAGATTTCGCAAACCTTATTTAAACTATAATTAATCACACTCATGGGGATCAAAACGGTAGTAGGGCTACGATGGAGTATTTTTTGATTGGAAAATATGCCTCTACAAAATGTAGTAAGGCGCCATGTTGCATTTACAACAGCAACACTACTATCAAGTCCAATTCTCTAGCGTCCACGAGAGGTCTTTTTAAAGACCCCGCGAACCCCGGGCAATGTGGCACATATTACTTAGTTCAATAGCAGATAGAGAGAGGACGAATGGCGAGCTTTCAGCGCCATAAAACAGGATACGCCAAACTAAGGGAAGGTAACCCCGACAGAAAATCCTCCAGAGAAGGCAAGGGGATACCACTCAGGATATTTTTCCCCAGGTCATCACTATGACTCAAGGGTGATAGTCAACGTTGGGGAGACCTGACAGGACACAGAAAGAAGAAGAATCGCACTCATAAGTTTTTTGCTCTATAAATAGTATCTAACCGTTCAATTAATTAACTGTAATTAAGCACGTAAAACAATCCAACTCCAAAATGCTATTAAATAAATTATTTAGATTGGCATTGGAACAAATGCAAATAAATATTGGAAAAAAATCAAGAAAGTTAATTTTAACAGACGTCAAAATTCTCTACATAAACGAAAAACTTACATACACTTTCAATACTTTTTCACTTAATAATGTTGAAAAATTCAAAGTCATGAAGATCATCAAACTTACTACTTACGAAGTTTTACTACTTTAGATCTGACCGTTCGATGCTTTACATACTACCATTGTCTGTAAGGGTCAGTTTTCTTCTTCAAATATATATGAATATTTATAATGTGCAATTAGAAATATATGAATAAGGTTCGATAAAATACGTAAGAAATGTATGGCAGATGATTGCGTGTTAAATTAAAAAAAAAAAAAAGATTATTAGACGATTTGGACAAACGGAAAAAAATGGACGAGAGAAAGACAGTTAATGAATTATACACAAGCAGTTTGCATGAGTTTTGAGCCGAGGACGGCCGAGGAAAACATGTCGTGACCAAATTAATCAATGACTAAAAGGCGGCCACATTCGAAGTCCGAAAAATCGACTAGCATACATGTTACGATGTATAAATGTAGAGGAAGCTCGAGAGGTATTTCATAATGGATTAGTGTGGATATCCATCTTTGCTGTTATGCTATGATATTAAGTTATCAATTAAAAACAGAAAATGTGAGAGAAAAATACATTTCTGTCTTATGATTATGAAATTATGCTGTTTAAATTTTAATTACTGGAATGACATATTAAAGCAATAAAATATTTAAATCCATAATTTATAAGAATTTTTTTCTTTATAATATTACATGATAAAACAAATAAAAATAATTTATTTCCCTCCCTATAAGATTTACTTTTCCCCATTCAACCCAAAAATCATTTCTCGTTTTTAAAATTCTACATAAATAGGTTTAGCTGCGTGCAGTAAAATTATTTTTTCATGCTTTTCCCTTTATCATGTTCCACCTTCCGGGAACTTATCACGAGCCGGAAGTTGTTGTTCCTGTTTCCGCAATCCTTAAACACAAACCGAAAATAACATGGACATGTTATGTAATCCTATAGAAATTACGAATTTTTTACGTGAAAATGAGAAAACACCGCAAAAATGTTTCGTATTCGGCTTCAGGAATTCCAAGATTTTTCTTATTCCGCAAATTTTGTTTTGAAAATATTTACGTAAATTTTGGAGTACTTCAAAGAAGATTATGATTTTTTTCATAACATAAAACGAACCTGCATATACAGTAAAACCTCGATATAAAGGAACTCTGTTTAACGAACTTCGAATGCAACGGACTATAAGTGTAAAAAAAAATAAAAACGTTCTGTTAATATTATACAAGCTTGAATTCAAGTGTCGCCGAGAGTAAACAATATTAAGCGGCCATGATAATCACGTCATACATTTGGGTTAGTAAACCATGCAGGGCAAAGTCCAAAAACACGAGACTACACGAGTGGAGGCAATGGACTACTATACCAGCATATCGCAATGGTAAAATACATTGTGTGGATAATCAAAAGATCTTACACAATAGATTCTTAGCCTAACGAAGCCGATGACCGAAGGGGATCTTGTGCAAAAAACAAGATGAATCAGGGCCTGGGTTCATACACAAAGGTTACTAGAGGTTTTACGGCAGAGTAGGAAAAAAGTAAGCAAAACATATAAAAGCCGTACAGCCAACCACTCTACACGCCAGTCATTATTACGACTTCTAACCGACACGAGTCTACATTTTCAAGTATACGTCACGAAGGATCTCGGACTCTCTCCCGTCGATCTACGAAGCCACTCTACTACGTCACGTAGCTTCTGGCGAGTCTTCGCTTCAGCTGACCGATACTACCGTCCAGCGTAACATCGTTATCAGCTGCTCGCCACCCGGATTCCGCCCCGCTGCTATCGACACCTTGTGCAGTTACACCGCCATCCATCCACGCCTCATTACAAGTTACTATTAATGTATATTTACTTTCGATCGAGAATAAATGTTGAAACTTCCACCGTCTTTCAACCCTCTCCACACCTCCCAAACATCTATTAAACCTCTCAGAGGATGGAAGTGAAGATAGCGAAGAAGAAGTAACAATACTGCATAAAATGAAGTTATCAGTGGTAAGATTACATCTCGACGATCTAATTACATTTATTGACTATTCGTCAGATAACAAGGTTCAACTATATTTTAAGCATTTTCATATTTTTAGAGGGTTGATTATAAAAAAACAGCAAACTTCAAAAAAACAAAACTAGATTTCTTTTTAAAATCAGGATTACCGAAAGCAAGCGCGTCGATATCAAACAGCAACGTTATTTTACGAATGTTTGTGTTTTGTATTGTTTATTTATATCTAAATACAATGCACATATTTAAAAAAAAGTTTTATTTATTTATTTTAAATCATATTTGACTGGTTCTCAATAGACTTTGATATTTGTTTGTAATATCTTTGAGAAATAAGATTAGATTCACTTTACGTTTATGTTGATCAATATTCAACATCCCCTAAAAATCTACCAACATCATGTGATATAAATTATCTAATTAAATATTGATGAAAATTTCAGATGGACATATCAGACCTAACCAAATACGAGACCTTAAAAATTGTACACAGAGTGACCATGGAAAAGACAACAGACAGCAGCTACAAATTAACTAAAAATTCAGACATACCCAGATACTGGACCAGGAATTGTGACAGATATCACTTACCGATTGCACGAACTAAGACAGGACAATCAAGGATATTGAACGATGGACTGAAACTTTATAATGAACTACCAAAAGACACAAGGAATCTCACTACAACTCAATATAAAAAATATCTGAAACAATACATAATTAATAGTAAGATCTAAAAATGTAACCATATAACCCAATTGGGTTTTTAAAAAAATAAATTAAATTTAAAAAAAAAATTGACACTACTAAATGTTAAATATTAAGAAAAACGTATTACTTTCTAAAAAAAAAAAACAAATCAATGATTCATACATTTTGATAATATGTTTTTTTTTCCATAAATAAAATTTTATCTCATATACATATATATTTAGTTTTACCAGAAGTAAGTTCATTTAGATAAATACTCGTTTACATATTTTAAAGGACAAATTTTCCATAAAAATCTCGTCCAATCTCGAGACTGAAATGCGGAGTAATCAAATGACCACAGCATTATTTATTCAGATGTACGGAGTCCGCATTTATACTGGAATTTCCTTTAGACCAAATCGGTTCGGATTGCGGTTGGTCAATGAAATGAGCGGACCACATCCAACACCTGAGCTGATCGTGGGGAGGGGGGGTGGAGGACTGGACCAGTGCATGTCGGTGAGAGAATTGCGAATCCAAAAAAGTCATATAGTCATATTTTGTATCGTTTTATTAAAACTGTCATTTTAAAATTATTATAAAAAACGCCATTTAACAAGATATACAGTCATATTTTTTTTTCATCTTAATAATAGAAATATGACATTGAACAACCTGAAAATTTAAAAAATTAAATAATCAATTAAAAAGAAAATGTTATTAATACTCAAATAAATTTAACGTCACGTCTAATCTTTGATTTATTTCCTTTGTTGTAAGTTAATACCTGAACCCCAATAAGAACTTAAAATTATTATTTTAAATTTTAAATTTATTCATAATATTTGTAATAACAAAAGCATTAAGGTTCCAAAATAAATCACTATAACATCTGTCATAATTGACCATATTTGTAAACAATTTTGTAATATTTTAAATATCTACATAATATCACTGAGGGAGGGGTGGGTAGTCAACATGTTTGATATTTAATTTTAATTTGTTTTCATAGTGAGTGTTGTATACAAAGTACATAAAAAATATTAATAAGTCATATTTTGTATTCATACGAATAAAAACGTTCATTTTCTTTAAGTTTTATTAAAATAAATCGGATTGAGATGTCAGGCAGAATATGTGACTATATTGATAAGTTAATTACTCGTATTATTTTTAAGACATTACCATAACCATTAATGTCAAATGTTTTATAATGCATTAGAAAGGCGAAACATGTAATTTCCATTGAATATAATAAAACTTCTAGAAATAATGCGTTTTCATTCATATTAACGATTTAAAATAACATTTTACACCATTGTTAACCCTTAACGTACCGTGTTCAAAACAAAACGCTTGCTCCCATGTGGTAAGTTCAGTTTACCGCTAACTTTATCTAAATATCAAGCATATGACTAGATGAATCAAAATTTAATTTATGTCATCTTGTAGGGAATTTCATTAGGAATAGATCGATATCTATAACATACATGGATTATTTGAAAAACATATCATTATTAATTTTTTCTGGAACCATGCGATTTCTGATATGTAATGCGTCATAGCATACGAATGACTGGACACGCAAGTAAAGACAAGCGCCGCGCGGCGGCCGGCGCGGCTAGACTTTACGAGATTTTACGTATGATAAAGGCACCTAGGCAAAATGCATAGTACGTTCAAGACAACGAGTACGTATTCATATTTGTCCCTTTTGGTAAAGTGTTAATATTTTCACAGTTCTGATATTATTAAGTTGCGTCCTGCGTTTCCGTCTACAGTCGGTATTATTACGTACATATTGAAAAAGCCAAAGATATAATTTATAATACGTTCAAAACAGCGAGTAAGTATTTGTCACTTTTGATAAAGTTGTAAATATTAGCAAAACAAATTCTACCTTAACACGAATGAAGGTGAGGGCAGTCTTAGAAAATATTTTTTTTTGGGATGAAGGAAGTAATTTTTTGCTTTTTTTTTATTACGAAATATTGAGAACACTTCAATGGAGGATTACAATTTTTTTTATAATATTAGGGTCCATAGGTTTTAAGAAAATCAACTTTAAATTGGCAGTGGAAACTCAATTTACCACATGGCAACGCGACGGTTAAAAAAACAATAAATATTTTGTAATGTTTTATCAAAAACATAATTTTAATTTTATATTCATACTACAATATAAACAAATATATTTTGTATTGTTTTCTTAGAAACGTAATTTTAAATTCATTCAACTAGCCATCACGCCGTCTCGCAGAAGGGGAAGGCAGAAATAATGGATCGCCACACTGTTCTTTCCTGACAAACTTCTATCGCTTACCCAAAATTATATCAAACATATATCGTGTCATGCATTTATTTTTCAACACCTCACGTTATAATTTAATAATTGATTGACTTGATTGTGCCATGTTTTCTTCGATCTTCTTCTATATTTGTTCTGTATACATCGTTAATGTGAATATTTATTATTAATAATTTCCTCAATCATCTTAATAACCTAATATTTTTTTATAATAATTTAATATTTTGTTTATAACAATTTCTTTACAAACCTCTATCGATTTCTAAACATTTATACATTGTGCCATGCATGCACGTCGATTTCTCCAACCAATCATTCAATCAGAAGATTATTAAATAATAATTAAATAAAACGATGTTTTTTAACTACTTCCACTTTTGTCTTTATTTCGAAAGCGATCGGTTTCGCCAGGCTCGCTCGCATCGACAGACCAGTCTCGATCGCTGTCAAAATAAATACAAAAGTGGACGTATTTAAAAAACATCGTTTAATTTAATTGTTATTTAAAAAGAACTTCCATCAAGAGATTTCAGTAAAATCATTTGAGAAGATTATTATAAATATTTTTTTAAATAAAATGATTATTTTAATAACTAATTCCACTAATTATTCTGATTTCGAGAGTAACCGGTTTCGCCAGGCTACCTGAAATCGACGGACTTCAATGCCAGCTAGCCGGGTGAAACCGGTCGCTGTTGAAATAAAGACACAAAGTGGAAGTCATCGTTTTACATTTTAATTATTATAAATAACATATTTAAATTTCAAAATATTTTTGGGCAAAAGTTCATATGATTCGTATTTCTCTAATTTAATTTCATAAAAATAAAAGTGGTTTTGTATCTCTTTCATTAAAGCAGCTTTATTTATTATTTAATATTTGATTGCTTGATAGTTTCACGTATCGCCGCTGCCCATCAGAATCTGAGCGTGTAACACGTACCTCCAAATCCTAACATCACGTAGATGACCTAATAGAGACGCAATATCTTGGGCAAGGAATTCCTTACGTGACGCGGGTTTATCTCAGATTGGAGGCTGTAATGGACCCCGAGAATGTGAGAACGATGTGTTAGTTTACTAACTATACGAGAGAGGGTGGTCCGCGGAGGGCGTGCGCCCTTAGACGAAGGGTGGATCATTTATCAAAAGAATGAAAATGACGGAAATATGCGATATTCGTGATGACTTTCTCCATTCAACATTCTATTTCAATTAGTTAGCGAATGTTAAAATGATTCTAGAAAATTTAAATACTTTTTATTTTTCTTTCATAAACATTTTGTTAGTTACCTACACATACATGCAAAGTACGTACCCACAAAATCATTAAAAAATAAAAATGTGTATACTTATGTACGCACGTGAGAAGTTTTACTTATTTTTTGCGACAAAACTAAAAAAAATGCTTAAAAAGATGTTAAACTAAAGTTTTGTCCCTGAAAAATATTTCACTACACAATGTGGGAAAAAATAATTTATTATTTATCATTGATGGCTAATTTCATCAAAGTAAATTTTATAAACTTTAATTTTTTAGCTTATATTCAAATTATTTCTTATATAAAAGTTTTTATAAATAATTATCCCAATAAGATCCGCTAGTTCATTGGTACTATTTAAGTGTCTTGTTTCATGTCATATTTTTGCAGTTGGCACGCGTGAAATATCCGGTAGTTGTTTATTATTGATGGCTAGCTTCATCATGTCGCATATCTGTAACAGGTGCGCGCGCAGCTCTCAATTTTATCTTCTACTAAGCGCGCCAAAATTCATATTGTTTTTTTGGTATTATATGTTATTACTATTATTGTGTTTTTTATTTTAAAATTGTGCAATGCGTATTTCGCCTAAAACGTCAGAAAATATACAGAAGGGTCTTTAATTCGTGAACAATGAATTCATATTCGTTTAACTTCTGAAACCAAATTATTAATATACGTCTTAAATGACAGTGCCCTACTTTAAATCTGCTGGTGTAAATAAGGGTGATTTTTTTTTCGATAATTTGCTCATCAAATTTTGCTTTATTATATTTTAGGGTTATCATCCTTCTCAAGATTTTTCCACCTATAAGTTTCTCATTAGATTTAGATATACAATTGATATAACAATCAATTACATTTTAAACTCAAAACTATTTTTATTATTTTTGACGTGGCATAAACTTATATAATATTTAAATATTTATTTTGTGAGCGGATTTTTAAAAAAAAGTCTTAATTTTTATAAAAAAAATATATTATTTGATAATGCTTCAGCAAGGTTTAAACGTATTTTTTTAAATTAAAAGAAAATAATGTATATTTTTAAACCTCGTATATTCAATGTAAAATATTTTGATAATATTTTTAACGCACGAATTCATGTATAAAACAAAAGTACCTAACCACGAGTATCATAATTAAATGATATAATTATAAATGGCGTGTATGTACGTATAATTAGTAATTAAAACTGATTTACCTTTTCTAGAGCTTTTACTCATGGATCACACAATTTGTCCTAATCTCTAGACATATGTTGAAGTGTGTCGAATTAAGCATCATGTATGAATTGAAAAAATATGTTTATGGAAGACGAACTTCTTAGAACACGGTTAGAGGAAATAATTACGAATTTACTAAGTATTTGTGAATCGGATTTACGATTTTAAGCTTAGATACAAAATTTTACATTTTAGCAAAATATTTTCATGAAAGAAATTTGTCTTTGAAAGCTATTTATATATTTATACTTTTGTCTGCTTGGAAAATTTGAAATACAGAAAGTTCTTAAAACATAAAACTGAAAAAAATATTAAAAAAACATATTTTTTTCACTTCGGGCATAAAGAAGGTCATATATTATGTATATATGTATACTGAGCAAATGAACGTCAAATTATTTATCCAAAACATTGCATATCGCCAAAATAATATATAATTTGTATTATTAGAAATAGTATATTATCTTTAGGGTAAAAAATTATATAATATTCAAAAATAACATGATTTAATATTTATAATATTATTGTTGTGTCAAAAGTAAAATTTGAAATAAATTGAGTAATTAAAAACAATATTGCAAATCATTTTCATAATGTGTACCAATTTTAGGAATTTTAGAAATTAAAATAATTATTTTAAATATAATAGTCAGAAATAGCGTCTTATATATGTGTGATAATACAATATAATAAACAATATAATACTCAGTTTATTTATTGTATCTAAAACAGTGATATAAAACTCCATATTTAATAATTAATACGAATGAAAACGTCCGTTTTATAGAAGCTTGCCTATAAGCCTTAGAAAAGAGAAATATGTGATTCCCATAAAATGTTATTAAACTTCTTGTAAAGAGACGTTTTAATTGGTATTAATTAAATATATACCCCTTTGTCCATTTTAGCTGAATATGTTTGTTAAACTTTTATTAATGTATTTTATATTTTATTAAAATATGAAATATAAGGGTATAATACTCGTATATAACAATTTGGAGATGATGAACTTTTATCCCTCGTTCCGAAAGCCTAATATTTATATTTAAAATGAATGAAATTAAAGCGATACGATTTTATTTCAATGTTTTTACATCGTGTAAACAATTAAATTTCAGTCAAAAGTTTAAAAATAATAGAGAGTACTAAAGTATAATTGATTTGGAGGTTTGTAAAACTTTTTCCACAACAAAAATGTACCATTTGAATAAAGAATATTTTGGCTGTGCGAGATTGTTTAATTGTTTTGTTTTAAACACATGATTTAAAGATAGGTTAGATTATAATTTGATATTACATGCTAGTAAACAAACACTGTTGATATGAAAGAGTAACACTTTAAAATAAAATTATCACAATAGGAAAATAATGTATGAAAGATTTACCTTTTGTGCTTTCAATCCTTCTTAGATTCGTCTGAGAGGTATCACATGTTCATTCAAAATATTCCCAAGACGATGTCTATTGTATGAGGGTGGGGGTGGCAGGTGATAACGGGGTAAGTACCTACCTGGCGCAATAATAAAAAAAATTAAAACAAACAAAAGAAAAACGCGTCGCGCACTGCCGGAAACTCTTTCAAAATCGAAACTAATTAATTGAAAACAGCGTGGAATTAATTTACATTTTTTTTGCGCCGGGGTGGGGGGTGGCAATAAAACGGGGGGGATGAATGAAGTACGCGATTTTAATTCCCTCGTACGAGACACGAAGCGGTATAACTTCGGGTGAATGTGGCTTTGGACTACTCCCGATCCTCTCTGCCACCCTCCGCCCGCGCCCCCGCGGCTGCGAGCGCGCGTGCGCCGGAAATTTTCCACCAATCACGGCCCGCCTCCCTTCCAAAGTATTAGTGCCAGTAAAAGGAAAATGATTTGATGGTCTTTGTGCTTTTTATGTGTATCGGTAGAAAATCGTCCTGTTGCTTCAGTTAGGAAAATGGTCCGTTGATATTTGACCTATTATTAAAAGTATGGAACGAATGGGATATTAAATTAATATCGCATTATCTTAATGGCTGGCTTATTCAATGGCCCGCCACGCTCCATACAGACAACAAAGAAATTCATCAAGTTTCGTATTTTCTTTACAGCTTTTTCGCATAGTTCGCCCCGGGTTTTATAGACAAACTTTGTGTTCGTTGTAATATTGTTACGTTACATCAATGCTATGAAATATTTTATGTAGGTTAGAATTTTCCTCTTGACATATTACATATACACAATCTTTTTTAAATTAATTTATTTTAAACTGTTAAATTAAGTAACTTTGTTTTTGTATCACAATTGTATTTTATTTTACGCGACAGCTGTTTCATCAACCTATGCTGACATCATCAGGTATATCATTGTAGCACCTCAACATAGGTTTATGAAACAGCTGTCGCGTATAATAAAATACAATTGTGATACAAAAACAAAATTATTTAATTTAACAGTTTAAAATGTTAAGGTATCATAGTGTTTCGGCTAAAACAATGGAATATTTAATTTATTTCAATACATTCACATAAAGCGCTACATTTGTGTTGTGGTGTCAATTCAAACTAATGGATCTAAAAATTATGTTTTAACACAACTTGATTTTGTTATTTAAATTACCTATTGGTTTCGCTGTGAGATTGTTTTGTTATCCAAATGATGCTGAGTGAATGATGATGATGAGCCAAATGAAAGTGTGTTTCTTTGGAAATTATATTAGGTAGCATTATTGATGATGATGTACAGTCGGCCACACTGGTGAAATCGGTCAAATAATAAATAAAACAAGGCCAGTAATAGAAAAAATAAACATTTTATATTTGATGATGATAATTTAACATAAAAGCGTTTTAATTCATATAAATGAAAATGTCTGTCTTCCAGGAGTTTTATTAAATTTAAATTAAATTTTATATGGAATGACATGTTTCGCCCCTCTAAGGCTTTATCGAATGTTGTCATCCCATATAAAATTTAATAAAATTCCCAGAAGACACACGGTTTCATTTATATTAATTACAAATTATGTATTATAGTTTAAGATCATCGTTCAAGAAATAATAAATAAAAATATAATATATTTTTTTTAATTTAGTACAAGTAAAAGCATAAATAATTCATAATTTATATTAAAACATATTAACGATATTTTAACTGGAAGCTTTTAAAACAAATCAAAATATATATTATATGGTAATAAATGATTCGTCTAGCTAAGGCATTATTAATAGCTAATAAAGTTAGTTTATATGTTCGTGCTTTCAGCGTTGCGGGTCCGTTGGCGTGGAATAGCCTCCATGTTAATATTAAGTATGAGGATAATGACGTTCAATTAAAGAAACTTCCAAAGACTGCACTGTTCGGTCAGTAATTTCCTAGTGCGCCCTTGGAGTAATTGATCTTACAAAACGGCGCACATAAAATACAAGTCATCAGAATAATAATAATAATAATTAAAAATAATCATTGATAATAGAAAACAAATGGATAAATACATATTTATTATTTTAAATTGACTTTTTAGATATTTGTTTAAAAAACAGGAAACGAGGAAAATGTTTATTAGAACGAAAAGACGCAATAATATACTCACAAGGGGAGGGCACTTCTTCCTCTTCTTTAAAACTCTTGTAAGGTCGATTCCCAGCTATCCCTCCATCTCTTTGGCGGTCTTCAGTGGGGACGGTAGCCAGCAGGAATCTGATGCGCCATAGCGTGTGGGATTCTGGAGGGATCCATCATCTGCACGTGCGCATTCCAGTATCTTCTACCGGGTTTCATGTAGGGCACGATAAAGGAAATTGACTTCGGGATGGGATTCGGATTTCGCAGGATTCTAGTATCCCCAAAGACTCGTCCATAGTCAAAATAAGAACGCGCAATAGCCAGAGCCAATTTAGATAAAAAATAGCCTTTAAACTTTTCACCATTGCTTTTATATTAGAAATTTCGCCACTATTTTTCGGTTGACGACGCAAGATTTGAACCGGAGACCAGCAACAAGAACATCAATAAACCATCACACCGTTTCCCCGCAGGGGTAAGCATAGATAATAGACTGCCGCACTACTCTATCCTGGCATACCTCTCTAGATTCCTCTACATTCATACAGCGAGCCA
The DNA here is from genome assembly GCA_022606425.2 of Lepidostoma basale. NCBI lineage: Eukaryota > Metazoa > Arthropoda > Insecta > Trichoptera > Lepidostomatidae > Lepidostoma > Lepidostoma basale. The sequence continues at coordinate 809,799 of JAHDVF020000149.1, read as the reverse complement.
TATACGCATTTCGATTCTTCTGGCTTCTAACATGACCAACCTTTAAAATTTGATTAATTTGGTCATGCCATGTCTTCCTCGGTCTACCTTGACTCCGTACTCCATTTACATAATATGTCCGGAGACTGGCTGGTCAGTTAAATAGACACGCAAGCTATTCGCTCAGCCAACTAGCTGTTGAAACTCGTGGCGAAATGTCTAATATATACACAAATGCTTACAATAAACTGTGAAAATAATATAGATTTTTTCTAAAAATAGGCTGGCTATTTGCGCATTCTTACTTTGACTATGGACGATATTTAGGGGGTACTAAAATCCAGCAAAATCCCATCCTGAAGTCAATTTCCTATGTCGTGCCCTCCCCTTGTTAGTGACGGTTTTAGATTATCTGGAATCTTGGATATATACGTTTTTCCTGGTATTTTCTTTGATTGACGTTTTGGAGACTGTGATATATGTACAATATTCAAAGTACCTATTTGATAAATAAAAAGTCACTAAATTGGTTTATTACAAAAAGTATTAGTGGTCATCCAATTTATATGAATAGATATATATAATATAATAATAATAAATTGGATAATTTATAGAGCGCCATTTTTATGAATTATTCATATGAAATATATTATGTTTGGAGGATAATCTGATAATCCTTCCAATATTTAAAACATGAGAAATATTTATGACTTTCGCCATGCGAATAATTAAAATTAAACTTTTTGTAAGTTTTAATCCGAGAGTTAGGTTGGCAGCAAAGTATAACTTAGGCCTTTAATTATAGTATTTTGTAATTTGAAACGAATTATTATTACGAAACTATTATTTTGATTCTCGTGACATGTGATAGGTAAGTAATCTATCGAAATTTCATTGTGACGTGAATTCTACACCAGACCAAAGACAGTGTGACAATCACACTTCCATCGCCGGGAATCAAACCCGGAACATTCGAATTTACTACGTAAAATTTGTTTTAAGCTATTTTTTAATTCTCGTGATACATGATAGGTAGCTAATCTATCGTCATTTTATTGCGACGTGAATTCTACATTAGACAAAAAGGCAGTGTGAGAATCACACTGCCATCGCCGGGAATCGAACCCGGAACCTTCGGTGTGGCAGTCATAGCTCTTGCCACTCACCCATGAAGGCCGACCATTAAACATACGTAGTTTTTATGAATGTATCATCTTAAGAATGTAAAATGGGTGGGTGTATAAAGTAAAAGAGTATTTTAAAAGCAGTTATTGGAAATCAGAATTAATCTTCTTCTATTTCTGAACCATGTCAGGTCCCCCGATGTCGGCTATCACTCTGGCGTAGGCCTCTTTGTCCTGTGCCAGACGGAACCACTCCCCTAGCCTCTGAATACCGGTCCAATTCTTGATATTCTCGAGCCAGGACATCTGGGGTCTCCCACACACCCTCAATCTTCTCTTTCATGATGAGGTGCAGCAGATCGTATTTTTCGTTGCGGAGAATTATAATTAATCAATGAAATATAAAATACCCGTTCGCAATGGAAATTTGGTTCCAACGAGGAAGGATGCGAGCAGAATAAAGGAATTATAAATGAATCCCTCAGACAGATGTACGGTAAAACGATGTATGACAGAATTTCAAATGCTTATATCAGGAAAAAATATAGATAATAGAAAAAATATTGTGATTACATAGAACGCATGAATGAAAAAATAATATGTTATAAAATAAACATTAATGATATTATATTACAGTGGAGCTGAGCCAGGATAGAAAAGTTTGGCGTCCTTTTCCGAGGAATGCCGACCCCAGATGATGTGAAATGGCAAAGGGTAAGAAGGAAGAAGATAAGATTAATGATATTGTAGTGCGGAGTCAGTCATGTTAGAAGTCGGATGAATCGACGTGTGTTTATGATTTACGGTATGAATGTGGAAGAATTCAAATGGGTTTTTTAGGATATAAAAGTGTGGGGGTGCATTCTATATACCGACCCTTCCGGAGAAACTGCTTACAATACAAACAATCAAAACAGTGATTGTTTGTTTTGTTTCGTTCTTCTTTTATTAGTATTGTACGAGTATATCTTACTAACTAACTAACTAATTATCACGCTGTCTTCCCGGAAGGGTAGGCAGAAAGAATGGACCGCCGCACTGTTCTATACTGACATACTTCTCTCGATTCCTCTACATTCATACATTTTGTCATGCGCGCACGTCTATTTTTCCGACTCCACACGTGACCGATATTTTCCTCGGCCTACCTCTATTTCTAGCTCCGTTCACATCGTTTACATATACCTTCTTCACCATTCTCTCTTCACTCATTCTTTCCATGTTTCCAAAACATCTTAACGACCCTTTCATTATTTTGTTCATAACATTTTCATTCGCACCGCATTCACTTCTTATACGAGTACTTGCATTTGACACTCTTATCATATACAGATTTACACACATTCGTCTAAGATATTACATTTCTACTGCATTTATTATATGTTCATCTTTCTTTTGCCAGTTCCATGCTTCACTTCCATACATAAGGGTCGGCACAAGAACACCATTATGTACTGCCATCTTAGCTTTTTGGATAAGCTTTTGTTTGCGATGCCAACTTTAAGTGCCCCAACCCTTCTTCTAATATCCTTCTTCACTCTCCCTTTTTTGTAATCATACTTCCTAAATACACAAATTCATCCACTTGCTCCAGATTTTCACCGTTCACACTAATATTACAGACTGTCATGTTTTCTTCTTTTCTGAAAATCATTACCTTGAACTTATTCACATTCATTATCAAATCGTATCACTTGCATACTACATACGTACATACTAGACACCAGGGATTGTAGTTCATGTTCGTTGTCTGCTAGTAGCACAGCGTCGTACGCATACAACAAACAGCTTACTGACACACCGTTCATTTTTGCACCTGCATGCAAACCTTTTAGCTCTTTCATGTTTATCTTACGATATGTTAATACAGGTTATCAACATTCTTCCTGTGATGAAGGCAACCAGCCTTCTCTCCATCTCTTTGGTGGTCGACATCTCTCTAGAGTCCCGTGTCTCACGATCTTATGAATCTTCGCTGATGGCTCTATATATGGTCCCTCCAGAATCATATTCTCTGCCTACTTCATGTCACTACCTCACTATCTCAATATGTCATCAATTTGTTTCACTTTCATTTTAATCAAAATCTACAAAATATTATTTGAGACATAAATTTTCCATGTAAAATATAAGAAATATGTTAAAAGATTTGAACCACTACTTAAAGGATGATTTTAAAGCTTAGGTAAGCCTTAATTTATTATTTGATCTCTGAATTATGTCTGAGGTGGCTAAAATTAACTGCAGAAGAAAAGGGGATGAGAATCTATTAAGTAGGCGGAAGGAGGTTTATTATGCAAGGTGGGTCACAAACCATCTTGATTCTAAATAAATCGTTTCACTAAAGTTTCATTTCTTTATCAAAATGATGTAAAAATAATTAACATGAAGGTCTTCAAACTTTGACACGAAGAAAAAATAAAATTAAACACATTTTACTCTTTTTTATGTGAATGTATACTTATACTTGTATACGAATACTGCTTAATAAACATAAATCTCCATAGATGGCGTTAGTATGTAGATTACATATAGATTAATCTTAATAAGATTAACATATGTAATCAAAATCTTCATAGATGGCACATTGAAACTGACATGTGAAATCTGGCATAGGACTTTAACATATATTCAACTTCCAAAAATTTGTCATACATGTTCATAAAGAAAGGTGGGATGGGGCATGTTGTAATTACATAAAACGTGCGCTTAACCCAACCAACGATAGGTCATTAGTCCTGTAAACACCTTCATCAACCATATTCAGTTTCCAATTTGCATCTTCGTCTCTATTGAGATACAATTACATTTTACTTAATATAAAAATAATAAGAAGTAGATAAACCTGTTGATTGAGTTAGTAGCGCCAACCGGTTTCACTCTGTAGTCAGCTTTCTCAGGGCTATACGCAAACTTTTCATCTAGAAGTTTAATTGCGTTTCATAGGAATAGCTATTTGGAACTATAACTATAAGGAATTTCCTGGAGAGACCGCATTACAATTGAGGAGGTTCTCCAAATAATTAAAGGAGGAAGGAACCTGCTCAGTACCTTGTCCGAAAGGCGTGCAAGATGGATCGGCCATGTAATACGACAAGAAGGTCTCTTGCATGCCATAACGGAGGGTATGACCGAGGGGACAAACTCTAGGGCACGCCCACGCCGAGAGTACTTGGAGGTCCTTTTGGTGGACGTGCGCTGATCATCATATGCAGATTTCAAAAGAACCGCTCAAGACAGGGAAAAATGGAAGAGAAGAATAGAGAAAATTGCTGCAAACCAATCCCAGGATTGAAACCAGAGAGAGAGAGAGAGTCGAATAGCATTTGATAATATCTTGGCAGGGTAAAACATGCTATTTCTGTCAAATATAATGTAATAACATTTATAAAAAATATATGTTTTTATTCATCTAATTTATTTCGCATGAATATTCAGCGCAGTGTTCCGATTTTAGTTGTATTAAAAGAAAATTAAATTGAAGTATGAAAATTGAAAGAAAATATGCAAATAGTTTTATTAATTACATATCCTTGAAGAACGTGGAAAACGAATCCAAAAATTATATAGAAAAAAAAATATTTGTCACTACCAAATCAATTAAGAGGCAATATGAATATATCGGAAACAATTAAAGTGCTCTCATGACATCTTTAATGAACTAACGGGAAAATATAAAATATGACAAATGTTAGTTAGCTATGTTTTAATATATTCGTTAAGTTATACTTAAAAATCCTTTGTAATATTTTACGAATCTCTACGAGATATATTATTTTTAGTTTTTTTGAATGTATACAAATACTTGTAGACAAATAATGGATTTTACCCATTGTGGGTTAATCATTTTTAAAGATTAATTGTATCTCAATAGAGACTAAGATGTAAATGTTTTTTTTTTGGAAACAGAATACGTTGGCGGGGGTTTTTACAGAACTTATACCTTTCATTGGTTGGGTTAAGCAATCGCTTTATGTTAACAACATTCCCCATTCCGCCCTTCTTATATATTATTGATATATTATTGTTAGTCAGTTATATTTTATTATCACGTTTTTATTTTATCAATGACGACCTTCGTGGCAGAGTGGTTACGAGCTCTGACTTCCATGCCGAAGGTCCTGGGTTCGATTCCCGGCGATGGCAGTGTTATTGTCACACTGTCTTTGGTCTGGTGTAGAATTCACGTGACAATAAAATGGCGATAGATTGGCTACCTATCACATGTCACGAGAATCAATATGATAGCTAAAAAATATAAAAAATGTATAGAGTAATTGGGTCCAAACGACCTGTTGTGTACATAAAAAAAAAAAAAAAAAAAAAAAAATATATATATATATATATATATATTTTAAAACTTATTAACTAACCATCACGCCGTTTCAGCGGACGGGAAGGCAGAGAGATGGACGGCCATACAGCTCTGTCACGGCATACATCTGGAGATTCCTTTACATATACATCGTAACATGCACGCTCGTTCCTTTTTCCGATTTCATTATATTTTGTCTTAAAGTTAATTAAATTTATTAGGTATTGTTTGGATACTTAAACAGCAGTTTAGAAACTCAATATTAAATAAAATTGTTAACCAAAATCGACGTAAGACTTACACTAAAAATAATCTTGAATCCGGATTACGAGTTGGTATTGCATGTTGTTAGTAACATTTTCGTGTCAGTTGTAAACGAGGTTTGCACAGCAAGTAATGAAACTGGTGCCATAAAAGTTTTTATTTTCGGATGAACTACAAATCAACTTGATCCTCAGTAAAGTAATTTCATTGTGGAGTCAAACACTATCGCCATTACTCCAAGAGACAGCAATACAAGTCTGCAAGACTCTGCTCTTAGCAATAAGTTACTATTTCACAGAGTAATTCCAACGCTAGTCTGGACCTTAGGAATCCCACTATAAGATGTGGATCGCTCTAACAATGAGGTTTAATGGTTAAAGTATAATGAATCTTTTCAAATGATACGTTTATAGTGTACAGTAAAAGTAGTTTAATTCGAAATTAACTACAGATAAATAAATCAAGGAATATTGTGACCAGCATTGCCCTGATATTTTAAAACGTGAAACTAACTGATACTAGAATCACAGTAACATGTACTCTATATTTTTTATTCTTCTTCTTCTTCTTCTTCCTTATTGTAGACCTATGTGATCTGTTCTCCAGAGTGTTTCTGTGAGGTAAATTTCCAGCTGTCCTTTCATCTTTTAGGAGGTCTTCCACGAGGACGAGTCCTATGAAGTTGATTATGCAATTAAATATAGGGAAGTCTGGTGGTGTCCATTCTTTGGATATGAGCGTACCAGTCCCTTTTTCACTGTCTGCTCCATCTTATAATATTCTCAACCTCACATATCTCTCTTATTCTGGTGTTCCTCACGCGGTCCCTCGGTATCTTGCCTGCTATCGTCCTCAGTGTCTTCATTTCGGGAGTCCTCAAAACTTGTTTGATCCTTACTGTGTCTGCCCTTGCTTTGACTTGTTATTATTGGTCTAACGCATGCTTTATAGATTCTCATATTATCCTTAATGGCCATTGCATTATTTTTCCATATTGTAGATTTACGAGCCCCAGAGATTGCAGCTGCCTTGTTTACTTGGGCTTGTATTTTTTCCCGCAGATCAGCTCCCCCCACCTGGTCTATGCTTAGATACTTGAAGGTCCTGACATGTTCTATGGGTTGATTTTCTATAAACAGGTTACATGCTTTGGAAGTTTTGGAAAAGGTTAAACATTTTGTTTTTTCGATGGAGATCGTCATGTTGTATTTCTTACAGGCGTGATGTAGTCTGTCTAGCATTTTTTGGAGGTCATTATTATTATTTTTTAATTATAATAATGTACTATCATCATCAGTTGTATCTCGGAAGTAAAGACTGTCTTTCACGATTATGGGTTCTCATGTGTCTAAAGAGACCAACCCTATACCCCCACACTCTGAGGTATCTAGAGCAGGGGAAAAAGTTGAGAGTGGAGCCGCCAAGATCTCCCGATAGTCTATATTTCCTTCTCCTCTCAGCGGCATCATGTCTGCCCTGTGATTCAAAGTCCTGCATGCCTTAATGTACTGTTATTACCTACCCTTTGCCTAGGTCTGTCTTCTGCTATCTTTCTCCAGCATTCACTATCGATGTAAGTGTTTTGGAGGTTTGTTTTTAGGGCATCCTTGAAGCGTTTCATACAAACATGTACTGTATGTCTCGTTAAATAAAATACCTAATACCTTATCACAGAAGAAAATACAAACACTTATAAATGCACATTAAGAAACTTAAAAATGACATTTTAAATTAATAATAGATAAGAAGTGTAGGTGAACAACGTAAGTGGAATTCGACTGCTGAACCAGCATATTTCAGGATGAAATATATTACACGAATAATCGAAAACGCCTGACTTAGGACCTACTTATCGAAACGCTGAATCAGGGCCCAGATTTATTCACACCGGTCACTTGGTCACTAGAGCAGAGCATCGTGTACAAGGGGAAGCAAAGCATATAAAAGCGGTACTTCCGACCACCCACTTCAGTCAGTATTACGGCTTCTAACAGACACGAGTCTACGTTAGTAAGTCTACGCCACGATGGATCTTGGACTCCCTCCACCCGCCGACCTACGAAACTACGCTACTACGTCATTCCTTCTTGCGACGTCTAACCGACTCTCCCACCGAGCCACGCTACTGTCTACACTGCTACGCCACGTAACTTCGACGAGTCTTCGCTCCCGCCAACCAACGCTACTGCCCAGTGAGCCATTAGCCCCAGGTGCTATCGACGTCCAGGCGCACGCTCCATCACGAGTACAAAATACTGTCAACGTATGATTACTTGTGACCTGCAATAAACGCTGAAACCTCCACTGTTTTTATCTCTCACCACATCCCCCAAAGAAGTAAGCATACGAGTATAAACCGTTTACTACTGATGAGAGTGCGTTGATATTATAAAGTGTTCATTGGATTGAGTAATGCAGAATGTAGCTTAGTATTTTTATTTAGTATCTAAAAGAAACTTCAACGGTGCCAGTCCTAAGATTGGATGAGAAAGGTGAAGGGTCACTGGGTTAGGCTATAGTACAGGGAACACGGATGGACCTGGAAACAGCTGGACCTTATCAACCCACGAGACATTATTTCTGTGTTTCTGTGTCCTTAGATCTATTCAAAGAAGAAGAGGAAGAAAAAGAAGATCTAAAAGAAAAGAAGCGAAGACATTAACTATTTCGTTACATCTGTTTTGTATCTGATGATAATAATGACATATTCTATTGGAAAGTATATTTTTAAAGCTTTTCAGTCGCGATACTGAAATAAACCATTAGTTTTGAAGAATTATTAATTTATACATATTTAATTAATTAAAACAGTGTTTTTCCACTTTTGAGTTTATTTTTCTCGACATGTTTCGAAGGATCACACCTTCATCATCGAAATAACGATATAAACTTCCAAGAACATGATGTTTATTTAAAAAAAATAATCAGTGCACGTGTCATCGGTTGACGAGCCCTGGGGAGCTGTAGTTAAGCGGGGCGTCTTCGGATCCCTGACGTGATCAAATGCCACCTGGCAGTGTTGAACGGTTAATTAATGAGGTAATTATTTCGTCATCACGCCGTGCCTCAAAGGCAGCTGATTGCGGAGATAGGGCGAAAGCCTAGAATTATTAGTTGCCATTATTCATAATTTTCGGGTACCCGAGTACTTCGTGTTACTTTGTCGCAGGTATCCGAAAATCTACTTAAAATATATTACAATATGCATACACTTTGATCGCGGATCAATTTTCTCGAAGAGTTTCAAATTTGCGATGGAAAATTACGGTATCTTGAAATTCGATGTATAAACGAACTCACTTCGGCCTTTAGGTATACAAGATAACACACTAGATAGGCATTTTGTGGCTTAGAGAGTTCGGCCTGACACGCAGAAGATTTACGTTGCCGAAATATGAGGTCGAAGAGATTTTTTGAGAATACTCAACCCTTCAAAATAGGTAAATTGACAAAATCTGCCATCTGGGAACTCGATTTCACTACGATTTAAAAAAATCAAGACCAACTTGTGATATTTAAACGAAGTTTTTTTTTCAATTGAACCTTTTAAATAAATATTTCATAAAAACGTATTCTTGAAAGATTTCTTCAAACACTAACTAACTAACGATCACGCCGTTTTTCAGGAAGGGTAGGCAAGAAGATGGACTGCCACATTGTTCTATCTTGACATAACTTTTGCGTATCTTTAACATTCACCCACAATGACACGCACGCTTGTCGATTGATACATTTTGAAAAAAATATATATATATTTATATTTCTTAAGGCATTATCCAATGTCAAAGCAAGCATCTATAAAACAGATATTTTCATAATAATTTAATATTTAAAAAGTTTTTTTTCTTATAAATATGAATGAAAACTTATTTTTTGTTTCTTGAGCAATGATGTAAAACTCCATATTAAATAATTAATACCAATGAAAACGTCAGTTTTCTAGAAGTTTAATTATATTTTTTTGGGAATGACATGTTTCGCCCTTCTATGGCATTATCAAATGTTTGATAATGAGATGATTCGCCCTTCTTAGGCATTATCAAACATTGGAAGAGCGAAACATGTCATTCCCATAAAATATAATAAAACTTTTAGAAAACTGACGTTTTCATTCGTATAAATTATGAATCTATATTATAATATATATTTTATGGAAAATTTACGTTTTCTGCTTTGTGGCTTTTGGTATTATCAAATGAGAGTCATGTCAGTTCCATAATATGAAACAAAATTATTTGAACGGAATGTTTAAATCCATTCATTCATAAAAATACATTAATTAAAATAATTTAATTATCTAACTAACCATCACGCCGTCTCCCCGAAGGGGAAGGCATAAAGAATGGACTGCCACACTTAAACCAATGCGGCACTCCTTCCATCTCTTTTAGACCCCACATTCTCTCATCTCTACCGCATTTATTCCGCTCTCTTCTTTCTTCTGCCAGTTCCATGCTTCGCTTCCATACATCAGGGTTGGGACTAGAACTCCATTGGGAATGGCCATAACTTATCGGGAATTAAAATTTATACATTTTTAAATCTCAAAACAGTATTTAAATGAAACAAATATTGCTGAATAAATGTATGTCATTTTTTTGCATGTGTCCAAACCATCTCAGGAATCTTTTTTTTTTTATTATTTCTTGAACGATGGTGTATTCCGTATTAAATAATTAATAAGAATGAAAGTGTCTGTTTTCTAGAAGTTTTATTCTATTTCATATGAATGACGTGGTTCGTTTTTCTAATGTATTATCAAATGGCTGATTTGATAATGCCTTTAAAAAGCGAAAGAGGTCATTCCCATTAATTTTAATAAATTTTCTAGAAAACTTACGTTTTCATTCGCATAAATAAATATAAAAGAACTTCAAAGAACATGTTGTTTATTTTAAAAAAATCAGTTTAACTGCCCTACCTTTGGGTTATTTTCCGAGAAACGTGCAAAAAAGTAGGTATTTTATTTATGAAATTTAATTATATATTAATTTTAAAAAAATACGAACGAAACGTCAAATACTCGGCCGCACACTTCGCCTGTCCCTTGTAAAACTAAATATTTATGAAGACTCGAGTGTTGTTGGCACACGCGCGTATCCCAGTTGGTATATTTTAGGTAAATTACTTTTTCTTAAGCGCGTACGTGATACGGGATAGCGCAGAATGGTACAGTCAAAGTGAACGTATTACGTACGTTCAAATACGTAGGGTGGTTAAAACTATATTAGTTTAAAAAAAAAATATATAGTTTAAAAATAAAGTTTGCATCCCTCGCTTTCCAATTCCCCTACTGTGTGTACTGACGTGCCGGCTGCTAGTAATAATAACACCAATGAATATTATTAGCCAAGTACCGGGTACCGGGACCCAAGGGGGAGCGCCAGATAGCGCGGGAAACCGACTGTGAAATTCTAGGACCCTTGATGAAAGGTAGATTTGAATATTATTCTATCGTTTAACAGAGGCGGTCCGCATTTTTTTGGCAGCCATAAGAACTGAGTAAAAACTCAAGGGCACCTGGACACGTAAAGGGGATTTTTGGGATGTACATAAAATTTTCCTGTGAATTTTCATTTCGTCGTTTTTAAATCCTTGTAACTTTGCCATTTCTGAATATTATGAATTGAAGGTTCGCTGGCAAATCAAGTTGTGCCAATTCACATGAGAAATCTTGGAATAATTTTTAATATTTATACAATGCAAAACAAACTAGGTACAAAAGCAGAGCTGTGAATAAATGTATTAAAATTATCCCACGAAACAGTGCCGTTTTAATTACTTTTTAATTTATTTAAAAAAATATATAACATATTTTTTTTATTCTGTGTGTCGAATGAAAATATAAGATATGCGATGCGAATGAAAGTGTTGTGAACAAAATAATGAAAGGATCTTAAGATGCTTTGAATACTTGGAAAGAATGAATGAAGAAAAAATGGAAAAAGAAGTAAATGGAACTAGAAATAGAGGAAGACTGAGGAAAATGTGGGGTGATCAAATAAATCAAATATTGAATGTCGGCCACGTGAGGAGTCAGAGAAATCGATAGCGTAGCTCACCTGATGGAAGCACTGTCTTTATTATAATTTTATATATAATACATTTTATTATATTGTCATGTATCTCATGTTTTTTGGCTCATTTTATTATTTTATTATGTTTTATTTAGAAAATCTATCGTTTTGGCATTGTAACACCTGATGTTGCTAACATTAGTTACCAAACCGCTGTCACGACAATTTCAAAAGAAATAAAATCAATTGTGATCTGCACTTTTTCCCGTATATTCCGGAGTGCCACAGGGCTCAAACCTTGGTCCACTCCTCTTCACCATCTTCATTAATGATGTCGCGAGGGTTATACAATTATCGCGATTTCTTTTATTTGCAGATGATCTTAAATTATTCCTTGAGATAAAAAGCCCCGAAGATTGCCTCCATCTCCAGTCAGATATAAATAATATCGTCCGCTGGAGTAAAACCAATCAAATTTATTTCAATATCTCAAAATGCGTAATTTTATCTTTTACGAGAGCATTGCGTACTATTTATTACAGATACACAATGGATAACCAGCAACTTAAGCGTGTTTCAACGATAAAGGATTTTGGTATCGTTTATGAAAGTAGGCTGACTTTCCATGCTCACATCGAGAGAATATGTGGAGTTGCACTGAAAATGTTGGGATTTATTCTCCGAACTGGTAGAGTTTTCAAGAATCCCTATGTTTTGCGAATTTTGTACAACTCATTGGTCCGGAGCCGGCTCGAGTGTGGCTCGGTGATATGGAGTCCCCACGAGGCGAGATACTCGCTCATGTTAGAGAGGGTTCAGAAAAGATTTCTGAGATATCTCTACATGAGGGAGTTTGGTAGCTATCCGTGGCTTTATCCCACTGCATTCCTCTTGGGCATGCTGGGGACCAATAGTTTACAGATAAGAAGGGATGGGTGCACACTTACCCATTTCTTCAGACTTATCAGGGGATTCTTTGAGAACTCCGTCATCTTGGAGGCTATCCATCTTTATGTTCCGGATGGCTATCTTCGACAGCGTCAGCACAGACTGTTTTATCTCCCAGCATGCAGAACCAACCTGCCTCTGGTGATGCCGGTGGGGAGAGCAATCAAACTACTGAACATGATCGCTTCGGAGATCGATGTCTTTCATATTCGTGAAAGTACATTCAGAAGACAAATACTCTTGACTTTGGAGAGTATTTTGTATTCCTAATGTCGAACCATATCTCATGCGTTCCTGGTATTATATATTCCTTATGTTTTACCTGTTCTCAATAGATGCCTTAAACTATAAAAAATGTTTGTAATGTCTTTTGAGAAAATAAACTGATTTGATTGATTGATGATTGATTGATTGATATAACAGTGTTTAATTAAACAGTTAATTTGTATTAGGTATTATTATGTATCTCAAATTTGTATCTTTAGTGTATAGGAAAAATAATTTTAAACTGTTAAATTAAATAACTTTGTTTTTTGTATGACAATTTTATTTTATTTTACGCGGCAGCTGTTTCATCAACCTATGTTGAAATCATCAGGTGTTACAATAAAATCAACATAGGCTGATGAAACAGCTGTCGCTTAAAATAAAATAGAATTGTGATACATAAAACAAAGTTAACAGTTTAAAATGTTAAGGTATCATAGTGTTTCGGACAAAACAATGGACAAAAAATAATTTTATAGTGTTTTAGATATATTTATAAAAATAAATGAAATGTTTCGGAGGTGACCTTCATCCTAAGGTGTAAATTTACATAACAGTTATACCTATGGATGGAGGTCACCTCGGAAGCATGTTGTGTTTGATATTTTTATATTATATAAATATTCAATACGTAAAAATAAAAAAAAATGGTATTACAATGGAATTTTACAAATATACACGCTATAACCTTCAATAAAATGATGTAAAACTCCATTTTAATAAGTAAAAACGAGTGAATACGTTTGTTTTCTAGAAGTTTTATCTTTATTTATTTAAATGACACGTATCGCCTATTAAACATTTGATAATGTCTTAGACATGCCCGATCTGTCTACCCTTCCGAGGAAATGGCGTGAAGGTTAATTAGTTAATACAGAAAATTCAAATAATAATTAAATAAAACGATGTTTTTTAACTACTTCCACTTTTGTCTTTATTTAGACAGCGACCGGTTTCGCCAGGCTCGCTGGCATCGACAGACTGGTGCTGACTGGATGTCAGCGAGCCTGGCGAAACCGGTCACTGTCTAAATAAAGACAAAAGTGGAAGTAGTTAAAAAACGTCGTTTTATTTAATTATTATTTAAAATGAACTTCCATCAAGAGATTTCCGTAAAATCATTTGATTATCTCACAAAATTTAACATATCAATAATACATTAAAATCTCTCTGAACTAAATTCACAGAACAATGATTCAAGTATTCAAAGAATGTTAAAATGTTATCTTAAAAAACAAATGAACGAGCCGCCACAGCTGACCAAAAATACTTGAAACAAATAATATATTTGTAATATGAAGCTCTCGTCTGGAGAGCTCAAATATTTAGGCATATTAAACAAAACGATTCGTTCTTCACTATTGAGCGTTTTATGGCTTTTCCGATTTTTATTGTTCAGCAATATCCGACCGTAAAATTGGTATTCCATTACCTAATGTGGTGCGAATATGAATAAGAGTCCAAAATCCATGTGACAGGATATTTATTTTTCGAAAGAGTTATTACTTAAATACTTAAATATCAAGTTGTTTTATACATAATGGCACATAATTATTAGCTGCAAAAGATATTCTGATTATGCTTCGACACGGTATCGTGCCCTTAAACTATTTTGTTTATAGATATAAAATAATAAACACGGTATTGTAATTATACTCGTAATTGATGCCAACTAGTTTCGCTTGGACACGTATAGTGTAAGCACACCCCCTTTCGGATAAATTATTTAAAAATACAATACAATACATACTTGTATTACGATTTTATTTGCATTACATTTGCTAAGACTATAAATTAAATTCTTCTTCTTCTTCTTCAAGTGCCCTGTCGGGTTCCCCCAACGTTGGCGATCACCTTGGCCAACCTGTCCCTGCCCTGCACCGCTCGGAATAAATCCTCCACACTTTAATTGATACATCATAATATTGTTTATATGAATTAAACAATATTTGATATTCTGAAGGCGTAAACACTGTGAAAATTTAAAATAACGTTTTTTAATGAATTAAAACACTTATTAATATAAATGAATAAGTCTGTCTTCTAGGAGTTTTATTAAATTTTATATGGAATGACATATTTTGCCTTTCTCAAGCATTCTCGTATGTGGCGAAAATCAAATGCGGGATCGCTTATATACCCGAGTAACAGAATATGGTAACTATGCCAATTTAAATAGTTTACAGTAGTAAAGAGGTGAATCTAAGAATACAGTAAGGCATTTCTTGGAATCAATTAACGAATCTTATGGCTAATTTACAATGCTTATTTAGGTTTTTTTTAGAGGCTTGGTTTTTAAACTAGCAACATTGTTTCTATAGACTGTCAATTTGACATTTGACAATTGCTTTGTAGTAAATATGTTTTGCCATTTTACCATGAATAGACTGACGTCAGAACAGCGCTTGCAAATTGTGCAAATTTATTTTGAAAAACATGGTTGGGTTCGCCAAACTTATCGTGCACTACGTCCATTTTATGGTCGACATAATCGTCCATCCGAGCAAGTTATTTGGAAGACCATGATGATTGCGTTTCATTCGAGCTAGCCTTGACCGAAATCATATTTAAATGATAATGACATAAAATTATCTGTTAAATAAAGCCAATATCATAGACGTTAACATAATTTTAATGTATTTTTTTTTCATTTTGAATATGTATTGTATACTTCTAAAAAAACACTCTATACATTTAAAGACTTCTGTCTTCTTTCGTTTGTATTAATGATTGAATATGGAGTTAAACATCATTGTTCAAGAAACAATAAATAATTAAAAAACTGTTTTTTCTATTTTGCAAAATTTAAAAACGTATTCATTGAATAACTCATGAAAATAAATTAAGCATATTTTATTATCTCACTAGTAAACTATATTCAATCTCCAAAACGTAAATCCTATTTACGTATTTTCATGCCGATTGCTCGAATGGATATCTAATATCGATTCTTTGGACCGTGTCCCATCCCTATCGTTACCGTGAAATAGGGTCTCTCGAATTTCGCATCACTAGTCAGCGCTCACTCACCGTCACGACTCCGCTCACTATCGGCTCAGCGATGAGCACATCACTGATTCTGAGTTCACTACCCCGCGGTTATGTTAAACGTCTGGAAAATTCAGATACTTCGGGCACAACAAAATTTTCTGCGTGATTTCTGAGCGTTGGGAATCAGTCGTATGATTTCATTGGATTGGATTCATTGTGCTTTGAACAGTATTAAAAATCTACGAATTCAAATCGTTCATATTAATATAACTAACTTACTAACCATCACGCCGTTTCCTTTCTTGATTTTATTTATAGACCGGTTAAACCGGCCGAAGACACAAAAATTAGTGGATTTAAGCTTTTGAAAAGATTTTAAAAAAAATACATATCTCTTTTATTTAAAACAACAGCGACCAATTTGAACGAAAGCGTCTTAAAGTATTTCCATAGATTCGAGACTCAATCGGCTTAATCCCTTCCTGGCTATGCCAAGCGAATATGAATTCTAAAAATTGGACTTAGAGCTCGATTAAAGGTGTAGGTATATTTGCCTGTACTACGAAAATTATCAATTAATTTATTGATTTATAAAGTTAATAAGAGCTCGATTCGTAACAAAAGTATGTCTATAACCACCGCCGTGTTACATTTAATCAATTTTGAAAGAATCAGGAGGATCTGTTACGGATTTATCGAGTAAAAAGTCTTCACAATAACACACTTTCGCTTTAATTTATATAGATATAAATAGTTTATCACTATGAGAATTTATCATTACGGCATATGTGAAAAAAGTGAGAGGTGATAACAATGTAACAATGAGCTGATGAAAACTTTAAATTCCATCGCAGGCAGAATTCTCAGGGATCGGATCAGAAAAGAAATGATTATGTCTGTATATGGTGTTAAAGACATGATAAAGAGAAAAATAAGATAAAGGCACTTTTAAAGGGACCAATTAGACTGCAAGTAAGATAGTTTCACACATTTAAAAATAGTTAATTCTGAAAATCCCAGCAGCAAAATAGTTCCTTGAAGGCTCCTTTTCGTGCTTGATCTCAGCGGACATAGTATTTAGCCCGACGGAGAGTTAAACTGCTCTTACTTGGAATTTAATAAAACGCTTCACACCTCAATTCTACTACATGGTATAATAACGAGTATATTGTCGCCCCAGAGCAATAGTGAGATAAACTAGTGCCATCTTGACAATACAACAAGCCGTAATGTTACTTTGATATTGTTTATGGTTTGACTTGGTGGAGGCCTTGCACTTATTTGAGTCTCCTAGGACCTAGGTTGACGATATGTTGCATTAGATAAATGTAAATATAAAATCTAAAAATAGAAGTTCAAGGTAAAACATATATTAAAATGAAGCACATTTAGAGTTACGAAAAATCCTCGAATTTTTCCTGAAAATGCACTCTGAGGGCGTAAATTTCAACGGGGTAGCAAAGGTGTATTTTTGATACTCTCTGGCGAGCTGAAAGCCCTAGTTGTATTTACGCAAGGAGCTTTAAGAGAGCTTTCGAGACCACTACCTCTATAAAACCTTTTTACAGGATGGTGCAAGTAAACTTGTGTAAAACTATAATATTTAAAACAATTTTAAGTACCAATGTTTAGGGATATTCCTTATATTTTTTTTTATGATTTTTTGAATTAAGGAAAATATCTGTGACTATCTTGGAAAGTAAATAGAAATTTAATGGTTTGAACAGAATTTCAAAGAAAAAAAAAAATTCAATGTGGCTTATTTAATTCTTCTTCTTCTTCCTCTTAGTTTTATTTAGCTGGGATAATGATGTTCAGTCATCTCTTCATCTTTTTGGCGATCCTCGTGGTAATCTCTTGCTGCTTGGGTTTTTGTTTTTATTATTTTTTGCAATTATTGTATTCTCCATGCAGTCAACGTGGTCTCTCCAAAAACGCCTTCTGCTACGTTCCCATTATAGTATGTCCTTAACACCACAGACAGACCCAATCATTTCATTTCTGATCCGATCTCTGAGGGTTTTGCCTGCAATGAAGCATAGGGTTCCCATTTCTGCTACTCTAAGAAGGTTATTCGTTCTATTTATATCGGCTCTGACTTCTATTCCATACGTCATGATGGGGGGGACGCATGCCTTGTATGTCTTGACTTTATATTTGGTTAGCTTATATTTGTTCCGCTTTTAAATTGCTCTCACAAAACATTTAATCCCGATGTGTTTACATAACAAATTTACACGTGTGCAAATAGAATTAATATCTTGTTGATATTCGTTCCAATGGATTACAATAAATAAAATATGATTCGTTTATTTGATCTGATAACAATGTTAAATTAAAACATTGATTTATTTTTATATCTTTTGAAAAATAGTCTTCTTCATCTTCTTCCTTGTTGTAGACCTATGTGGTCTATTCTCCAGAGTGTTGCTCCTCCTGTGAGGTAGATTCCCAGCTGTCCTTCCATCTTTTAGGAGGTCTTCCACGAGGACGAGACCTATGACCTGATTATGCAATGCAATATAGGAGAGTCTGGTGGTGTCTATTCTTTGAACATGGCCCTACCAGTCCCTTTTTCACTGTCTCAACCTCACATATCTCTCTTATTCTGGTGTTCATCACGCGACATCTCAGTGTCTTGTCTGCTATCGTCCTCGTCCTTATTTCGGAAGTCCTCAAAACTTGTTGGGTACTTACTGTGTCTGTCTTTGCTTCGTCGCCGTATGTTATCATTGGTCTTATGCATGCTTTATAGATTCTCATCTTACTCTTAATGGCCAAGTCTTTGTTTTTCCATATTGTAGATTTTAGAGCGCCTAAGAGTCTTTAAAGATCTTCTCCTTCTTCTGCAAGTACCCTGTCGGGTCCCCTCATTGTTGGCGATCACCTCGGTGAAACTGTTCCTATCCTGCGCTGCTAGGAACAGCTCCTCCGCACTTCGGATGCCGGTCCACTCCCCCACGTTTCGCAGCCAGGACATCTGTCTCCTACCGGGCCCTCGGCGTCCCTCAATTTTCCCCTCCAATATCAGTTGGAGAAGGTGGTACTTTTCCCAACGCAGTACATGACCCAGATGTGAAATCTTCCGAACCTTGATAGTTGATAACTGTCAACTAGCTTTCCTCAGGACTTCGGTATTTGTAACCATGTCTGTCCAGGAAATTCTGAGCATTCAGCGATAGAGCCACATTACAAATGCTTCCAACATGTTTATTGAGTTGGTTTTAAAGGTTCACGTTTCACATCCATACAATAAAACAGAGCACACATAGCATTTGATCATTCTCTGACGGAGTTTCAATTTTATGTTATCATTGCAGAAGAGTGATTTCATTTTATTTAATGTAGCTCTTGTTGCCTTTATTCTGCATTTTATCTCAACTATCTGGGTCAAGAGATTGTGTTGGTATGCTGCCGAGGTATTTAAATTTCATCGAAAGGTATTTAAAAATCACATCAACTGTTCAACTATTCCTTGAATCACCGTAAGCTTGAAATGGTATATGGTATAAATATAATCGAATATTATACAAAGCAGTTTAAAACTGTTCTTAGAGTTTCATTAGTTCACGACTAATAAATAGTCCCAATACACTTCGAGCGCTCTAGGTAGAGAAGCACTTTATTCAACGAAGTAATTTGTTTCACAAGCCACTAGATTATATTGCCGGAAGCGGGGAGCGCCGACTTCCGGCCCGGACTTGTAAAGCGCGGGAAGGAACCGATGAGCTTTTCAGCTACTGAAACTTTCAAAGTCCCGTCGTTCTAATTGCACGGCAAAGCTTAAAGCTCTCTTTAATCAGAACAAATATATCATTAAATTATTGGGGACATCTCATTCTTGTTGTTTGCAATAGGGATTTATAACGTTAAATAATAAATAAACCATCAAGTAGGCTAAAACTCTTTTAGAGTTGTATGGCCATAAGCAGTAAGTAAAGTATTATAATAAAATACATTTAAACATTTTATTCAATGGCATTTTGGTTTATGATATGTTTCTTTCAGAGTAGCTTTACTTCGACGATAGCAAAACTAAGCCTGGATGTAAAAGTTAGATGGTTCCTTGGTTAGGTAAGTAGCCTATCAAGGGTTAAAAAACCATCATCGGATCCCGGACAGACTCCTTAGATGATCACGGTACGAAACTAGCTAACTAACCATCACGCCATTTCCCCGGAGGAGTAGCCAGAGAGCATGGATCGCCACAATGGCCTTTCCTGGCATACCTCTCGGGCTTCCTCTACATTCATACATCGTACCATGCACGCACGTCGATTATTCCGACTTCAAATGTGGCCGCCTTTTAGTAATTGATTAATTTGGTCATGCCATGATTTCCTCGGTCGTCCTCGGCTTCTTTTCCCACTCACGCTGCTTGTGTACAACTTTTTAACCATTCTACTCTCATCCATCCGTTCCATATGTCCAAACCATCTCAGGGATCCTTTTTTAATTTTATTCACGATGCAGTCATCTGCCTTACATTTCTCTCTTATTTCAACGTTCGGTATTCTATCATACAACGTTTTTCCGCACATTCTTCTTAGTGATCTCATTTCTACGGCGTTTATCCTGTTTTCATCCTTCTTTTGCCAGCTCCAAGCTTCACTTCCATACATGTACGAATACAGATCACGGTACGAATACAGATTAAACGATTGAGGAAACTAGTAACTTATAATAGTATACTCGTACATGTAGGGTACAACACATGTTTAAATGTATTTTTTTAAATATACATTGTATACAACACTATTTTATAAAAAAAATTAAATACCAAACATGTTTCGGACACACAAGCCCTTCATCAGTGATATAATATAAATATGAATATTTTAATTGTTTTTTCACGAATGTTGTCAGTTTTGACAAATAATATCACTGATAAAGGGCTTGTGTGTCCGAAACATGTTTGGTTTTTAATTTTAATTTTGATAATAAAGTATGTTTTGTACACAAAGTATAAAAAAAAGAAACATTAAACATCCGCAACACAAAGTTATGGCGAAAATAGAAGAATCACATGTTCTGTTGAAAACTTTCAAATCAAAAATTATTATTCATATTATATTATATTATAATTAAACAAAAGGTTATAATTATTCTTCTCTTATTCTCCTTCACTTTTAGTAGACTCAGGAGTCTGTTATTTCAGGCGGGTCCTCTTGAGACGCTGAATTCCAGCTTTCTCTCCACCGTTTCGGGGGTCTTCCTGATCGGCGTTGTCCGTTTGGCGTTCCATGGAGAGCTATGTGTAGTATCCTATTTGAGCTCATCCTTTCTACGTGTTGATGCCAGTATCGCTGTCTTTGACGTCCCTATCTGACCACATCTTCGACCTCGCAGATTTCTCGGATTGCTGTATTCCTAACTCGATCACGTAAAGTCTTGCCAGCTATAGCGCGGAGTGTTTTCATCTCGAGCATAGTTGTCCTGAGCATGCTCTTTGTCTTGACAGTGTCCGCCCTCGATTCAATGCCATATGTGAGGATTGGTCGCACACAGGTCTTATAGATGCGCACCTTGCTGTCAGTTCTCATGTCCTTGTTTCTCCATATGACATCCTTCAGGCAGCCTGCAACCGCTGCAGCCCTATCCACCTGTGACCTGGGAGGTCATTAGAGCTGGTTACAGCTGGTTATAGTTATTAATGTATACAATTTATACTTAGCTATTATTATAAATTGATTTTCGTGATACGTGATAGGTAGTTAATCTATCCCCATTTTATTGTCACGCGATTTTATGAGCTCGTTCCATTTTTTTCTTAAAAAACTTCCCAGACGTTCAGCAATTTACAAAAAAACAAATCGTCATAAAAAAATTGGGTTTACCAAAAATTATCTAAAGTTGTATGATTTTCATAATTAGTTTCACTTCACCTCTCGTTAGTTAATTAGTGGTTTGTTCGATGGTTCTCAGATTCTCAAGTATATTTCAATTGGAGTATATTCCTTTAAAGAGTTTGTGGAAATTCACAACAATGCAACTGTCGGGTATTATATTCATTAATAACGACTTATTTCCTTGAAATATGTTATATATCAAGTCATATGTGTTTAAACAGATTTTAGATTTACTTACAAAAAAAATGAGATGAGTGGCGATGAGGCTCGCAACCCATCACACCGCGTCTCTCGCGATGGCGAAAAGAGAAGGATGGAGTGCCGCATCTATTAAAGTGTGGCAGTCCATTCTTTCTGCCTACCCTTTCGGGGAGACGGCGTGATGGTTAGTTAGTTAGTTAGTTAGTTTGTTTGTTACAAAAAAAATCTTTTTTAGATTAATTAAAATGTATCTATGACCTTATTAATGACATTTGACTCCTAGAAGACAGACGTTTTCATTCATATTAATAATTTAATATGGAGTTTTACATCATTGTTCAAGACACAATAAATAATAATAATAATTATAATAATAGTAATAATAATAATAATAATAATGTTATTACTTTTATTATTATTATTATTATTATTAATATGATAATTAAGAAAGGGTCACAAAGATGGTTTGGACATAAGGAACGAATGGATGAAGGAAGATTGGTTAAAAAGACATATACAAGTAGTATGCATATTATGTTACTCGCTCTTTTTATTATTTTATTATGTATTACTTATTATTGTATATCTCTTACTTATATCTTTAGTGTATTGGAAAAAAATTCTGTATTGCTTTGGATAGATTTAAAATAAATAAATGAAATTATTATATTTAATAATAATAATACCATATATTTTAAAATAATTTCACTTACATCCGACTTAACCGTTAATTTTTCCCAGAGCGCTACATCCAAAAGGATCATCTGACCTACAATTCAAAACAAGCCCCTTCAAAATTATTACAAGCTACGTGATTTGAGAGTAGCTTTTTTTACACATCCGGCGTTGACGCTGTCGAAAAAGCGCACTGCACGGGAGGGGTTGGAAATTTAAAAATCCTTCAGCTCTGAAAACGGAACAAAATTTATTTTTGATTGCATTCAAATGCTAAACACGTACTCGTTGCAGGAATGACGTATTTTTCTGAAAACGAGCCCTGTTTTACCAAACGTAGTGTACGAAATGCTCATGTAAATATGTACATACATTCTATACCCTATATTAGTACTTGTGTGCTTTTATTTATTGTAGAGTAAAGGCAAAAAAATTCTGGTTACAGAAAATTTTATGAAAAAAATCTTAAACTAACTAACTCACCATCACACACAGTCTCACCGAAGGGATAGAAATAAAGAATAGACCGCCATACTGTACTATCCTGATATTATCTAGATTCATCAACATTCATACATAGTGTCATACACGTACGTTGATTTCTCCGACCCCTCATGTAGCCGCTTTCAATATTTGATTTATTTCTCGATCTTCCTCTATTACTAGTTCCATTTAATTTACTAACCAGTTTTACTTTTACAGGTACGCAAATTTCACAAGTTTACACAATAAATGTTTTTTTTTTCTCTTTTCAGATAATTTTATCATCATGTTTTGAAGGTTTCATACCTTTATCTTCGGGAGAACGATCTAATTTAACTAAACATATTTTAAACAGAATACTAGAACAAATGTATATAATATGTGAACGGGATTCAAAGGATTAAAAAGGGATTCAGTACTATAAGAGTTCATTAACTAGATATAAAGAAAATAGCTTTTGGAAAAGGGGTCAGTCAAGGAGATTGATAAGAGAATACAGGAGAATACAGCTGAATGGAGGCCATGGTTGGGTCGGAGAAGTGTCGGGAGACAGCTAACCAGTTGGAGCGATGATATTGTTCGGGCGGCAAGAAGGGCCTGGAGAACACTGGCCTCCATTCAGTAACCCTCTGGCTCCATCTTCCAACATCCTCTCGATACACATGACCAGCCCACTGCTACTTCATCCTCGCAATGCGTATCCCTACTTTTCTAATCTCCACGTTGGATATATGGTCTTTAAGCGAGATACCCAACATGGATCTTTCCATGCCCGTTGTGCAACTATAATTTTGTGCATTGCTTCTTTAGTTAACGTCCATGTCTCGCATCCATAGGTCATCACAGGTAATGTCTATGTCTTATATGGTCCAGCACTTTTGTTTTTAAATTTTGTGGCTTGTGCGACTTGAAGATGTTGCCCAGCCTTCCGAATGTAGACCAACCGAACGGTATTATCCTATCAATCTTGACCGAGAGAGATGACGTGGGGTGGAGAGGCTTACATCCAGCAGTGGATGGAGACAAGCTGACAAAGTAAGATAAAATTTAATGTTTTAAAAAATGTAATCACTCAAATTGCACTTCGATTATTTTTTTAATATTTATAAAAAAACTATCTGATTAAAAAATTTCAACATGTCCCATCCTTAATATATTATCAACCTACAAAACACGGAAACAAAAATATGTCAAAATTGTAAAATCATATGTACACATATAGGAGCAAACTATCGATCCTAAAAGACAATGAACGGAAACTTTTGGTTCTTACTACGAATATCTAGGAGCAGATGGGAAGTTTTGTGACGTCAAAACAATTTTGAAAGTTGGTACATGTGCACATTATTCGAAGTGACTACAGAATACATATTTAAACATTAATATTATAATGGTTCCTTGCTAAGGTATCTGCGTATAAGGCAATCAAAAATATGTGCGTTCAGAATTTGTGCTTCACAGTGTTTTATCTTTTGTTATATTCTAAATTTGCAAAATTATTTAATAATTAATAAAACGAAAACGTTAGTTTTATAGAAGCATGTGATAATGCACTTCATGGTGAAACAGGTATGTCAAGAACTTAAGTAAAATAAAATATGATAATGTAAGGTATTTAAGGTCGAAAATTAAATCGAAATTTAAATAATTTTAATGTTTGAATTATATTTAACAGTTGAGTATTACATAACATACATGTTTCGGTCCTACTTAGATGCACAAATTAAAACAATAAATTAACGAAGAATCATCACTTATATCCTAAAAATTCCCTGAATGGAGTAATGCCTAAGGGTGGGGGTAAATTTTAACTAATTAACATTGAGCGTGGGGAGGGGAATGACAGTAAAATTTCGAACATGGGGAATTGAAGTTAAATTTAGTTAGTTGTTTATAATATTAACGGATTTTTAATTTCTAAAATTTTAACATTACTAAATGTTCGATTTTTTTATTAACTTGCGAAATTTCAGTACCGTTATCATTATTAAATGGAAGATTTAAAACAATTATACAATAACAACAACAACAAACCATCACGCCGTTTTCCCGAAGGGGTATTCTGAGAGAATAGACCGCTACACGTCTCTAGCTTCCTCCACATGCACGCACGATTCAATTAGATCAGAGGTTCCCAAACGTTTTTGTCCCGTAGACCCCTTGCCGATTTTTTAAATTTTAGGTAGACCCCCTGCTTTCCTAAAATTTATTTTTTAGGCCAAAATAGCCACAATTTGCCGGTTAAAACTTTTGGTGACCTTTTTTTTTAGCTCATTTGGGAAAATCGAATGTCCGATCTTAAAAAAAAGGGTCGCCAACGATTTCGATATTCGTTTTGCGCTTCAATATTCGGCTTCAATTTAGTTGAACCATCTCGTGGAACCCCATTTACATCTCATGTATCCCCAATTTTTTTTACAATTTTTGTAGAGCCCTTGCAGGTTATCGTAGACCCCTGGGGGTCTATATAGACCACTTTGGGAATCACTGAATTATATGATTAGCGTATTCTGAAAAATCATTATTGTTGGAGACACATCTTACATGTTGTTATTTGTTTGTTTTAAATTATTGTATAGCTTTCATTTATGAATATTGATTTTGGGTTCACAATCCACCCCTGCAATTTCCCATTAATAAGTTTTATTATGTCAGTACATGGTATGATTATACAATACGCAATATGTCGCGTATTGCCAAGTTTCAATATTTAATATAAACTTGCGCAACTACCGGGCGCCATAAAACCTCCCGTGATTTAGAGACTTCCGTCATAAACTTTAACGACATCCATAATAAATTAACGTCTGTTTACGCGGATTGATTTACACCGACAACCGTCGGGTCGCGGAGATACCCGAAGTGACCCGAGCTGACCCGAGTGACCGCCCGAACTGAAAGGTAAGGGATAATTAATTAACGGCGTCACTCTTGTATGGACGGACACGGAAATGGAAATTTTAAAAGATTAAGCTTTATGCGCATATTTGTGTACTACATTCACATTTTTGGGTAGTTAAAAACTTTGAGAGTCATCTTTAACCCAATCTATACGGGAAATATATAACGTGACGTAAACACTTTTTCTTCTATGGTCACCATATCTTTGTGTTGAGGATTCATTGAACAATTTAAATTACTGTGTAATCAACACTTACTTTATTTAACATTAAAATTAAAATACAATACAGCCAGTTCGTCCAGTCCAGATTTTATTTATTTATTATTCTTCTTCTACTTCTTCCTCAGCCTATTCCCGTCCACTCCTGGACAAAGGCCTCCTCCATTTGCTTCCATGTCATTCTGTCCTGTGCAGACTGCATCCAAGTTATTCCGACGTATCTGTTTAGATCATCCTTCCATCGTAGTTGCGGTCGCCCGGCACTTCTCTTTGCCGTCCACGGTCTCCAAGTCAGCAGTCTTCTTGTCCACTTTTCATCTGAGCTTCGGGCTACGTGACCTGCCTATTGCCATTTTAGAGTCGCCACCCGGTGGATGATGTCAGTGACCTTTGTTTTTTGCCTCACCGTATCGTTTCTGACTCTGTCTCTTAGGCTTATTCCTAACATGGCTCTTTCCATGGCTCTTTGGGTCACTCGTAGTTTCTCGGCACTCACTAGACGTCAATAAAATGCACATTTTTAGACGACTGGTAAACCACGTGAAAACACGATATATATAAATTTATTAATAACATTAATATAATAAAACGGATTTTTTGACGACCTTCGTGGCCAAGTGGTAAGTGCATTGACTGCCACCCTGAAGGTTCCGGGTTCGATTCCCGGTGAGGGCAGTGTGATTGTCACACTGTCTTTGGTATGGTGTAGAATTCACGTGACAATTAAATGCCGATAAATTAGCTATCAATCATATGTCAAGAGAATCACTATGATAGCTATAATACCCATTATATCTATTTGGCTTATGTTGTCATGATGTAAATACTGAATCAATCAAACAATAAAAAAAAAATAAAAAAAAACATTTAGAAGAATTTAAGTAAGGCCAATTACATGCTTCCACAAATATAAAATAATAGTTAATAGTTAACAAATTACAGTGTGCAACGAGATTGAAGTTACACTAAGACAAAATGAGGCTAAACATACTCGTAATATTTAAGAGTTAAAAATACTAATAGCACTGGAAATAAAAAAAACTTTAACATGTCTTCAAAAAACTGGTAAGCAGTTTCTTTTTGAATCTGTACACGATCTGTTAGATCATGCATGGTGACTTGTAGATTGGCATTTGAATAAATTCATTTTATGATGTCTATAATAGTTACATCTCCTGGAGTGACATCTCCAGGCGGTTTCTAGCAATGCGGTAAATGGTGGTAGCCTTTCACATTGCGTTAAAAAGATCTTCTGCTTAATGCTTAAAATACAATCTTCATAGATGGCGTTAGTGTGTAGATTGAATATACTACCATGTAAAGGGTGGTTTTGGAGATTAACACATATACAACTTTAAAAAATTTGTCAGACATGGTGGTCATAAGAAATATAAGGTGGAATGGGGAATGTTGTATTACATAAAGCGTGCGCTTAACCCAACCAATGACAGGTCATAAGTCCTGTAAACACCTTGATCAACCATATTCTGTTTCCAATTTGCATCTTCGTCTCTATTGAGATACAATTGATTCTTTCTGTAATATATGTTATCTAGTGTCAGTTTGACATCTCTGTAGTGCACGTATCACCGCCCAAGTTTCCACAGTGTCAAATGCCTTCTCATAATCTACAAAGGAAATAAGGATTTATGTTTTAAAACGAATCCATACAATTTTTAAAGCTTGCAATTTAAAAATTGCATGCCGGGACACACTTTTAATTAATATAAGCTTCAAAACATAAGAGTTAATCGCTCGGTTTCATCCCACGAAGAATAAAAGCTCAATGTATATCTCTTCTCGACCGAAACTCGTGTTAAAACCTCG
Source organism: Lepidostoma basale (assembly GCA_022606425.2). Taxonomy (NCBI): domain Eukaryota; kingdom Metazoa; phylum Arthropoda; class Insecta; order Trichoptera; family Lepidostomatidae; genus Lepidostoma; species Lepidostoma basale. Next base: position 781,738 of record JAHDVF020000149.1, on the reverse strand, counting down.
ATCCCGGCAGTTAAAATCGTTCTTTACGGCAAAAGACCTTATCTCAGTTTGTGAAATAGTAAAAATTTACTCACTACCGCCGACAACGGCTGGTTTGGGTGCAATTCCCGCTGCGTTAGAGACTTTACGAGCTGGATACTTTAACCGGCACCAATATACCTCGTACGAACTGCAATTGTATACTGTAAATTCACTATTTGGTGGGTGTTCACTTCTTTTCTCTTGTTAACATTTTTTTATGTTTTCGCAAAGCTAAGATACTGATTAACTAATCTGCTAATTCTTTTTCTTCTCCATTATGTAGATCTTACAAAGATTTGATACATTTTATACTGCCATAGACAGGCGGAACATGTCATTCAGACAAATTATAATAAAACTTCTAGAAAACAGACGTTTATATCGATATCACTTTAATCCTGTGATAAAGACGTCCAGTTTTTCTCCATCTCTTTGGTGGTACATCATGATCTAAGGAATTCTTGCTGGGTCCATTTTCTCGATGTGGTCCCTCCAGAATCGTCTTCTCTGCCTATTCTATTTCACAACATTTTTGCAGGTTCTACGAATATTTTCGTCAAATATTATATCTCTAAGGGCTGCCAACGTTTGTTTTATTTTTTTATATTCATAAATAAATTCGCTATTTTTTTATGTGGTGTAAAAACGTTTTTCCCTACTACCTTCAGAAAAATGATATATTTTTTTATAAAATCTTCGGAACTGTCGAATAAAGGTGTCATTATTCATAGTGTTAACTTCTTGCCAAAAAATATTTACGTGAAAGATTAAAAAAATCTTCTTCTTCTTCTTTTGGTGCCGTGTCAGGTCCCCCCAACGTTGGCGATCACTGCAGCAAAGGTATCCATTTCCTGCACCACTTGGAACAGGTTCTGAACTCTTGTTATTCCTGTCCACTCTTTAATGTTCCGCAGCCAGGACAGCTGTCTTCTACCAATTCCCCGACGTCCCTCCACTTTACACATCAATATCAGTTGAAGGAGGTGGTATTTTACTCCCCTTACCACATGACCCAAATATGCTGTTGCGGAAAAAAATCTTAGTTGCCGTTATTTAAAAAAAATGTTAAAAATGAAATGACGATGAGCAGTGTTGGATACCTTTGGAGAATACATTTGGTGATCCATACAGTCTTGGAGCTTGGTTGGTGACAGTAAAAGTTTTCTTCCAAAGAAAACTTTTATTGTATTTATGTAAATACAAAATATTTTATATTTTACGTCTTATTACTTACAACATATGAAATAATGAAAAATTCCTTGTTTGTAGTGCTAAACACGCCAAAATCTTTGTGTGCTTTCTGCGTTGCTCCACGGAGCACTAGCTTTTGTAGCAAATAACTACTGAGTTGAGAATTTTAGTGATTAAATTCGCTGGAAATTGTATTCTCTTCAGACATTGTTCACTGGTTGTACTCGTATAGTGCTTGTAACTTGCACTTGCTTTTTGTACTGTAACAGATTTCACTTAAACATATGAATTTAAAACGTAATATTAAAAAAAAAAACTACGAGAATAATAAGATAAGAAATAATAAAGGACGCAGAAAATAGCGATTGTAAAAATAAGAGGTAATATTAATTTTCAAATTTTGACATATAAATTGAAATACTTGTAACTCGTAAAATATTCATGAAAGAATATATTTATACCCTTTAAAACTTTATTCAATCGTTATCAGTAATAAGTTTAAAAATTTATTTTAAATATTTATTAATATATATTATTTTATGCCCCAAATTGCAAATTTATATTATTTTATGCCCCAAATTGCCGCACAGAGGCCCTTCGAAGTTCTCCTGTATTGAAAGCGATTCGTCTCTTAAATGAGGTTGCAGAAGAGATAGACCTCTTTGGATGCAATTATGGAGAATTCGTAAATACCCTCATGATAAAGGCAGCAAGCAAATAACTGGCTTTTCCTATTTATAAGGTTCTATGTATATTTTCTTTGATTTAATTTTTTTTCACCCTTTACATCGATTTGGCTTGAGTTCTAATGATGTAAGGAGTTTTTTCAACAAAATAATAATAATTAAAATAATAATAATAACTAATCTATCGCCGTTTTATTATCACTTGAATTATTCACCAGACCAAAGACAGTGATAATCGCACTGCCATCGCCTGGAATCGACCCGAGACCTACGGTATGACAGTCAGAGATCTTACCACTCTGCCACAAAGGTCGTTAAAAAAAAAAGCTAGTGCTCCGTGGAGCAATGCAGAAAGCACACAAAGATAATGGTGTGTTCTCCTTTTATTCAGTACACTTCTGTAAAACAAAAATTATCAGATCAAAATTCAAAATTAGATTCAGAATCAGAACAAATTCAAAAAAGTATTCCTCTCTTACTCTCTTATATTCAAAGTCTTCTCGTCTCTTTTCTTGGTGACATCCATATTTCGCCTATTTATGATGATGGTTGCTAAGTAATTTATCGTACTCTGGGTTATTCTGAAGGTATCGATTTTGAAATTTAAAAACAGGATAAATGTTGAATAAATGCAGTAGAAATTAGATCTTTTAGACGAATGTGTGGATACTCTGTGTATGATAGAGTGTCGAATGAAAATAAAAGAAGCGGATGCGGTGTGAATGATGGTGTCATGAACAAAATAATGAAATGCTCATTAAGATGGTTTGGACACATGGAAAGAATGAATCTAGAAATAATGGTATAACAAGTATATGTTATCGATGTAAATGGAACTAGAAATAGAGAAAGACCGAGGAAAACGTGGCACGATCGAATAAATCAAATATTGAATGTCGGCCACGTGACGAGTCAGAGAAATATATGTGCATGCATGCGAAGAAATGAACGCAGGCGAATGAAGCGAGAAAAATATGTCAGGAAAGAAAAGAGTGGCAGTTCATTCTTTCTGCCTAAAAATAATTAAGTTGTGTTTACAAAGATATTTAAATATTATATTGTATAATGTTCCCTTCAAATAATAATATAATTCCATCTGACCTCCCTTCAGGCACACTTTCAATATTCGGCTCGAGCTATTTTACATAACCCGTTTTCAAATGCTTGAAATTAGAACAAACTTATCTTTAGCCTTATAACAGTTGACAAATAATGCTAACAATAAAGCTAATTATTATGAGCATGGTTAAATATATATCAACATTTCAGAAACCCCATTTTAAAATAGACAGAGTTCAAAATTAAACATTCACAAGATATGTACATCTTTGAATGATGAATTTTTATGAATTTAAACACTGTTTACATTTTTCTCGACATGTTTTAAAGGTACCTTCATCATCGGGAAAACGATATACGAGTATATCGTTCAGTAACAGTTTATATCGTTTTCCCGATGATGCCTTCGAAACATAAAGAGAAAAATAAATTCAAAAGTGGAAAGAACAGTGTTTTAATTCATAAAAATTCGTCATTATGGAATTCCACAGTGTTAACGCTTTAAGTTTTTTTTTTTTTTAAATTAAACGTTTCATTTACAAGATATTGTTCGATTCCCAGCGATGGCAGTGTGATTGTCACACTGTCTTTAGCTGGTGTAGAATTCTTGTCATGAGATCTCAACCTATCACATGTCATGAGAATCAATATAATAGTTAAAAACAAAATTGTATTCAGAAATTAGGTTTAAACTACTTGCTGTATTAAAAAAAAACATTTAAGACTATCTAACTAAGTAACCATCACGCCGCGCCGTCTTCCAAAGAGATAAGCAGAAAGAACGGACTGCCACACTTTAACCGATGTGGCACTCCATCCTTCTCTTTTGGCCCCCGTGGGAGACGCGATGTAATGGGTTGCGAACCTCATCGTCGCACTACTCGATCCTGACACATCTCTCTAGCTTTCTCAACATTCATGCGGCGATTCACAGACTTCTAGCATGGCCAACCTTTAAAATTTTATTATTTTGGTTATGCCAAGTTTTTCTCGGTCTCCATTCATATTTAATTTAAAAAGTTCTACCCAAAATAACAAATAATGATAATAATACATAAAATATTTAATAATTAATATTCATTTTTATTTCTAATACCGACCCTAATTTGCTTCTAATACCGACCGGTTTCAGCAGCTCTCTTCCATGTTTTACAAAAAATAATGTGGATTATATCGCGTTAACCTAACATTTAATTACTGATGGTGGGTGCTGAAAATTAATAATGTAATCGAAATTTATCAAATTTTCATATGAAGCCCTCACTTTGCGGTTTGACATTTATGATTTATAGATATAAAATAATAAAACACTTTGTATTTATCAACTATAAAAACATGCCTTCTTCATTATTCTTCTTCTTCTTATTGTAGTTCTTTATTCTTTTTCATTATTCTTCTTCTTATTATTATACTTCTTCTTCTTATTGTTGTTCTGTTTATGCATGATATTAACTTTCTTTCTGTGAAGAAGACGATCAACCATCTCTCCATCTCTTTGGTGGTCGGCCTGGTGGTCGAAGGTCCTCTGGAGTCTCGTGCATAACGATCTCAGGAATCCTTGCTGGATCCATCCTCTCGATGTGGTCCTCCAGAATTGTCTTCTTTGCCTACTCCATCTCACTATGTCATTAATTTTGCAGGATCTGCGAATTTCTTCATTTGGTATCCTATATCTAAGGGTTCTCCCCACGATAGGTCGCAATGTTTTCATTTCTGCTACTCTTAGGAGATGTTTGGTTCTGACGGTGTCTGCTCTTACTTCGATCTGTAAGTCGTTATGGGCCTGATGCATGTTTTATAAATTCTAACTTTGCTTTATTATATAAACATACCGTGGTTTAATAAGTGTTTTATTATTTGAGATCTATAAATCCAAAGTTTTTTTATATTTAAATAATCTCTCGAAATCAATAATAAATAAAAAACAGATTGTTTCGTTTTTGTATTGAGGCACTCATAGCATTTTGTAAATGATTTTGGGCTGAGCGAAACTCCGTCATAAGGCGCGCGCCCCAATTACCCTTGGATTTGACTTAATATGGAGAAATTAAACAAGATTAGTTACAACCCGACTATATTTATTCACACTAGACTGGCTGGCTTTATAAATTTAGTGAAGTGTGCCTCTGAGATAAGTGTATGCGCCGTGAATCATTTCCCTAAGATAAGGGCGCGGCGTTAAAATCTCGGGTGGTTCGTACTCGGCAACGGGGGTAGTTCACAAGAACACACGTAGAAGTGTGGTGCAGTTAACGACAAAGTAGTCAATTGTAATACAAAGTACGTTTATATATATTACTTAATTTTTTTCAATTATTATTATTTTTTATTTCAGCAGTCCATTATTTTGGCCATATGTCTTTTATAAAATACTTTACATTTTACCTTATCAAAAATAAATATTTATAATTTTTTCAAATGGATGAAAAATTTCTAATGTTTTTTTGTATAATAATAATTATAGAATTTGTTTTTTGAATGTATACAAATACTTGGAGACATATACTGGATTTTACCCATTGCGGCTTAATCATTTTTAAGGATTAATTGTATCTCAATAGAGACGAAGATGTCAATTGTTTTTTGGAAACAGAATATGGTAGTCAAGGCGTTTATAGGACTTATGACCTTAAAAATGATGAACCCGCAATGGGTAAATTCCAGTATTTGTCTACAAGTATTTGTATACATTTAAAAAACAAATTGTATAAAAAACTGGTCCAAGTTAAAAGCATAAAAATTGTAGATTGGATCTCCAGGCGTTGTCTAGCAGTATGATAATTGCGTGAGCCTTTAACATTGAATTAATAAAGATTTCTGCTTGATGCTTACATATAATCTTAATAGATGGCACTAGTGTAGATTGACATAAAAAATGTGAAGTGTTCATAACATAGTAGCATATATACACACCCTTTGATGTTCCGCAGCCAGGACAGCTGCCTTCTACCAAAGCCCCGACATCCCTCCACTTTACCCATTAATAACAGGTGGTCTTTTTCTCCCCTTAGCACATGACCCAAATATGAGACCTTTCTAATTTTCACACTCGACAACAGCTTTCTATTGGCTTTGGCTCTCTGCAGTACGTCTGCATTACTGACCCTATCGGTCCACGGTATACGGAGCATTCTGCGGTATATCCACATCTCGAACGCTCTCAACCGCATTACATTCGCTTTCAGAGTCCAGGTTTCGCAGCCATATAGTAGAACAGACCATATTTAATATTTAATCATTCTTTGTCGGAGTTTCAAGTTAAGATTATCGTTGCAAAATATGTTCTAAACAAACAAACCATCGAGCCATTTCCCCACAGGGGTAGGCGGACAGGATGGACCGCCACACTACTCTATCCTGGCAAACCTCTCTAGCTTCCTCCACATTCATACAACGAGTCATACACGCAGGTCGATTCCTCCGACTTCTAACATGACCAACCTTTAAAATTTGATTTATTTGATCATGCCATGTTTTCTTCGGTCTGCTTCAATTCCGTACTCCATTTACATCGTTAACGTATACTTTTTTAACCATTATTTCATCACCAATGCGCTCCATACGTCCGAACCAACGAAGCGATCCTTTCATAATTTTGTTCATCAAACCTTATTTCGCTTTACATTACTTTCTAAAATCAGCACTTGAGATTCTGTCGTACATCGTTCTATAATATATTAAAATTTATTGGTGATATTATTAAAAAATATTTTTTATCCTTTAGTTACAAGTATGATATACCAATATTCTAACAAGGGGAGGGAAGGGCAGGGGAGGGATAGCTGTTTAAGGCCTCTATTAAGTACATGTAACATATTATTAAAATACAACAAAGTATTAGGAACGCATTAGAATACCAGGAATCATTAACGTATACTTTCTTAACCTTTCTTGATCTCATTTTATTAAATGCAGCTCGTACAACTTCAATTCTGTATTTTATTTCAAGCGCTTTAGTGTAGTAATTGTAGTAATATACAACATTTTTTTTTCATTATTAACATTTTGTGTATAAATATGAAAAATCAATTTTCGTATCCAAAGGGTTGAGACAGAAAAGTTCTGCGCTTCATCGGTTAGTTACTCGTAGTTAGCACGTGAGTATTTACATACCTCTTGTGTGCAGGATGAGTTGCGAACCTCGTCACCTATTAAACATGCAAATTAATGTGAACCTCCCTTCCGGTTAACTTGAGGTCGGATAACGATGTTAGTGTAGTCGACTAGATGAGGCAAAAGTTGTAAGCGGAGGCATTTCTGTCCTGCATACTTTGGTCTATGCCGCTCTTCGCCGCGGGGAGGCTGTACGGGGCCCGTGTGCTACGCCCTCACTCCATACAGGGTAAGTGCCTGCGGTTCGCTGGGGGAACTTTGTGCGAGAAGTTTTTGTTAAAATTCTCGTCTAAAATTTCAAATTTTAATAGCTGAAACGGATGTTATTCGTGTCAGTGTCTTAGCGACAGTTTACATACTATGTTAAATAATTAAAACGGTATTTTTTTTTAAACTAACTAACTAACTAACCATCACGCCATTTCCCCGGAGGGGTAGGCAGAGAAGATGGATCGCCACAATGCTCTGTCCTGGCATACCTCTCGGGCTTCTTCTACATTCATATATCGTACCGCACGCACGTCGATTATTCCGACTTCGAATGTGGCCGCCTTTTAGTAATTGATTAATTTGGTCATGCCATGTTTTCCTCGGTCGTCCTCGCCTTTAATTATAAATTATTAAATAAAATATAAATTTGTTTTTTAAATCATAACATTAATATTTCTAATAATTAAATAAAACGATGTTTTTTAACTACTTCCACTTTTGTCTTTATTTAGACAGCGACCGGTTTTGCCAGGTTCGCTGGCATCGACAGACTGGCCAGCGAGCCTGGCGAAACCGGTCGCTTTCTAAATAAAGACAAAAGTGGAAGTAGTTAAAAAACATCGTTTTATTTAATTATTATTTAAAATGAACTTCCATCGAGAGATTTCAGTAAAATCATTTGATTATCTGAATATTTCTAGTTTTAATTTTATTTCTCTCGTCATTTAAAAAAATGTTTTATTGTACTATACGAGTATATTGATATCTTCTTCTCCGGTCTCAAAATAATGATTGGTCTGCAGCAAGGCGACGCATATCCTATTCCACTCCGCTCGGTCCTCGGCAACTCTCTTCAACTCCGCATAAGAGGTGCAGCCCATATCTCGGCAAATCTGGTCTAGGTACTCTTGGCGAGGTTGTCCTCTGCCAATCAATCCCTCAACCATTCCCTCCAACACATCATGCAGGAAACATTCGTGTCGCAATACATGACCAATCCAACTTGCGCGCCTCTCCGCTATGGCGTTCAATACGTGCCTACTCTCTTCAATTGATATGGAAGAGAATAGAATAGAAAGTTCGTTTTCTAGAAGTTTTATTATATTTTATGGAAGTTACATTATTCGTCATTCTAATGTATGATCAAATGATATATGAATCTACCATATAATGGATATTGAAATCTTGATTCATATATTTATACTATATTGTATATAAAGTTATTTATTGAACAATGAATAACTCAACAACGAATATTTAATAATTATCGCAAAGACTGTTTTGTAGAAGTTCTTTAACACCCATGTAATGAAAATGAGATTTTTTGTTCTTCTAAATCAAATAGAGCCTCCACGTGTGGTGTAACTATAACTTTAAGACCCGGCACCCCTGGAAATGGTCACCACAACGGCAAGAGGAATAGGAAAGATGATAACATATTATTATTATTATTTTGTTGAATCGCTCTTTACATCATGACAGCTTGAGCCAAATCGATGTAAAGGGTATTTTATAGCTATTATAGTGATTCTCGTTTAATCTATAGCCATTTTATTGTCACGTGAATTCTACACCAGACCAATGACAGTGGGACAATAACACTGCCCTCGAATCGAACCCGGAACCTTCGGGGTGGCAGTCAATGCATTTACCACTCGGCCACGAAGGTCGTGAATGTGTATGTAATGGCAATCTAACTTTTTAGGAATGGTCGGTAGGACCATCCCTAAAAAGTTAGATTGTCATTGATACGAAGGAAAAAAATAACATTAAATTTCACTCCTGTATAAAATAAAACATATTCTAGAAAACCTTTGAATAATATTTTATAAAATTGTTTTCATTATTTTTTTATGTTGTCCAACTTCTTGTGCTAATAGAGAAAAGTTGCGATAGTTGGTCAGCCTGTAGCTTATGACAGGGGTCTATAGGCGATAGTTCCACCCCTGAGAAGCATGACAAGACGAGTTATGCCAACAGTTCAGAACTCGGGAATGCACATTCTCGCAGCTGCCTCATGTGAAGATCACCTCATAACCTGTTAAACTCAGGTGCCGTGGTTTCTGTTTGCACAATAATTTAATAGGGAGAGAAGAGATTCCTAACACCTACCCATCAAACCCTTAGTACATTGATTATGACTGTCTGACATAGGAAATTGACTTCGAGATAGGGTTTGCAGGATTGTAGAACCTCCTAAGAATCATCTTTAGTTAAAGTAAGAAAGCGCAATAGACTGCTAATTTCTAGAAAGAAAGAAAAACGTTGTCTATATTAGAATTATATACCATACATTAGAAAAAACGCATGACGCGCGATTTGATCTTGAAACCGTACAGCTAACAGAATACAGAAGACAAACTATCCACTCAGCCATCTAGGTATTGAAACTAGTGGCGAAATGTTTAATACACAAGCAACGGTGAAAATTTTAAAGGCGTTTTTTACAGAAAATGTCGACGAGTCGTAAGGGATGATATTATTATAATCCTACAAAATTCCAACCCGAAAATAATGTATTATGTCGTGTCCTTCTCTTGTTAGACAATATATAATGTTTGTAACTTTTTTTAAAATAAGGATAAAAAAATTGTTTTAATAATGACATCTCCAATAAAGTGCAATTTAACATTTGTCAAAAATGACCACTTTCGTTCTTCAATCATGAATTAAATTTTATTTTTTAATTGTATTTACTGATGATTTTACAAAATAATGTAACATTTCAAAATATATATGAGCAATTATTTGTCTTTTCCTTTCTCTATATTTTATATTTTTATTTTCGTTTCTCTTACGATCTCTACTATCTTTACGATCTCGGAGAGTTTTTCCAGTAATTGATGTTTGGACCTTCATCTTTGATGTTCTTATTAGCCCCTTGATTCGCACAGTGTCGGCCCGCGTCTCTACAGCGTATGTCACGATAGGTCGTACGCATGTCTTAATTCTGACCTTGCTGTCGATACGCATGTGCTTGTTCTTCCAGACCAGATTCTTCAGACACCCTGACATGGCAGAGGCTTTACCGACTTCTTTTCGTACTTCGGTGTAAAGGTCATTTTGGCTACAGATCTCTACTCCCAAATATCTGAAACTCATTACTTGCTCCACAGGTATATTTTTTTTATTTTATTTTTTATTTTTTTATTATCGAGGGTAACAAACAGTAATTACAGTATATGAGTATAAACACATAGAGACAACAAAACAAGGCCAATAACATGCTACCACAAATATTATATAACAACTGACATAAGGTTAAATATATAAGAGTAATAAAGTAACACTTTGATAAGATAAAGAGAAAACTATTAGTAATAATGAATTAAAAATAAAATATAATTTTAAAATGTAAAAGAAAAAAGAAAAAGACAAGAAAAGAAAAAAAAATAGAGTAACTAATTTCATTCGCCCCGAAGGGTTGCTCCAACCATTTTTTTAAAATCACTTTCATTAAGATGGAACACATCGATGTTACTAAAGCACTTATTGTACGTGTCGCACGTCCGGTACACCGCCGCACTCCGAGCGTAGTTAGTCCGATAAGCAGGAAGGTGGAATATTTGGTTCGCAGTGTGTCTTGTGCGAAGCATAGGGGTATTCAGTAATAATTTACTAAGAAGTTCCGAGTTGTCTATTTTGAAGTGAATGATTTTGTGAAGCAACATCATATCATTAATTGTTCGCCTATTTTCGAGAGAGTCCAAGGAATAAAAATTAAGGGCAGAATTATAATTCGCAAATGACCTATATATCATCAACAGTCAGCTTACATCTTGTAGGTTGCCTAGATACAGTGAGACTTTTTGTTTTGTTGACTGATTAAGCCATATTTAGACTTTGTGATGATATAATCGAATAATATAGACCTAAAACTGAGAATACTCCTCATCGAGACCTATGTATAGAATATCTTGATGTACGGCTACGAGACATGGTGCCTATCCGAAAGAGATAAACGGACACTTGAGGATTTTGAGATGTGGTCCGATAGGAGACTCTTAGGAATTTCCTGGAGAGGAAGGCACCTGCTCAGAACCTTGTCCGAAAGGCGTGCAAGATGCCATAATGGAGGGTATGACCGACCAAACTCTAGGGGACGCCCACGCCGAGAGTACCTGGAGGACCTATTGGTGGACGTGCGCTGCTCATCATATGCAGATTTCAAAAGAGCCACATAAGACAGGGAAGAATGGAAGAGAAGAGTTGAGGAAATTGATGCAAACCAAACCAGGATTGAAACCAGAGAAGAAGAAGCCTTTGTGATACTGTGTGGAATTTGTGCAGCATTCTTTGCAAGTTTATAATAATATTATTAATTAATATGTACTTAGCATATAATACGTGCACACGACGAATTGCATTTATACATTATCTCGGCTGTCATACGACTGCGTTATTCTACTAAAACATCATAAATACCGCTCGCGCGGAACTTTTAACTCAAGATTAGCGAGTGCCGGCTGCGACGACTGTTGTTTTCCTGCAGTATAATCTAAAGTTTGCGTTTAAACTTCACTGAACAGGCGGGATTAGTTTCCGGGATCTATAATAATACTTGCATCAGGGGGGAGCTTTCACGGGCTGCCGCAACGATGGCGTGGCGCTAATATCACCAGTATTACGGATTGTTTTGTTTCAAGAAATCTGTGAATGATACCGGCTAAGTGTATCCACTAGGACAGTAGGAGGGACGTAACTTGGATACCTTATTGTTTTATTTTATGTTATTATTTAAAGTATTATTGGATATTCGAGTAAATATTAATGCCAACAGCATTAAACATATTAATGTTAGTAATCGCAATTACTTAGAATAAGCACAGTATTAACCATGAAAGTAAATGTACCAAAATTTCGTATTATGTTTAGTATTATTAGAATCTTTCGTTCACTCTGATCGATTTCACTGCCATCTTGCGAAAAAATATATGAGTATATATATTTTTTACAAAATACTTGATATTTATTAACTGTCAACTAACAAACTAACTAACCGTCACGCCGTCTCTCCGAATGAGTAGGCAGAAATAATGAACGGCCACACTTTTCTTTTCTGACGTATTTCTCTCGCATCCTCATGATACATCGTGCCATGCACGCAAGTAGATTTCCCTAAATCCTCACATGGCCGACATTCAATATTTGATTTATTTTATCGTACCACGTTGCCAACTACAAAATTTATAATAACACATTTTTTATATTTAGTCGCGACAGCTGTCTTGCCAACCGATGTTTTTATATTTATATATATATATATATATATATATATATATATATATATATATATATATATATATATATATATATAATATATATATATATATATATATATATATATATATATATATATATATATATATATATATATATATATATATATATATATATATATATATATATATATATATATATATATATGCTATATGCTATGCTGCTATATATATATATATATATATATATATATATATATATATATATATATATATATATATATATATATATATATATATATATATATATATATATATATATATATATATATATATTAATTAATTAATTTATTTCTCTATTTATTTATCTATTTATTTATTTATTTATCTATTTATTTATTTATACATAAAACACAAAGGAGACATAACAAATGAAAAACATTAAGGCGACCCATTTAACAAAGATAACACAACGACATGAAACCCAAAATTATATATATCAGAAGGAACCCAAATATATTGACGTCAGTGAGGCAGTACTTTTTCCGTGTTGGCATCATCAGACGTTATAAACAACTTTTTGTTGTAAGAAACAACAAAAACAACAAAAAATCATACTTGTTGTTGTAAAAAGTACGTTAACAGATTATTTTTACGGTGTTAATCTCCATTGAAAACAACATTAGTTAACACAATCAGATACCGCAATATAAAGGGTTATCATTATTTATGTTTATATTCTCTTGACTTAAGTGTGACATAATTTAATTGAATAATTTGTGTCATAGTATTTCCCGGGAGGCTGTAGTATCCTGGCCACATGTCGCACCCCTTTTATGTCGGTCCAGTTCTGATACACTATTCACCACCGTGAGGTGGATACGGCAGCTTAGCTGACAGTTTGAAGTAATCATCTTTACGGAATTAAAAATTACAACACGCGTGATGTTATACAATTTTCTTAAATATTTTTTTATTATTAATATACCCTTATTTACTATGATTAAAATTAAAAGATAACTAACTAACCATCACGCCGTCTCTCCGAAGGGGTAAACAGAAATAATAGACTGCCACACTTTTCCTTCCTGGCATAATTCTCTCACTTCATCAACATTCTTGGATTCCGTCATGCACACACGTCGATTTTTCCGGCTCCTCACGTGGCCGACATTCAATATTTGAATTTGATCGTGCCACGTATTCCTCAGTCTAAGTGTTATATAAAACATAATATAATTAAAGGAGCAATAAGATTGCTTAGACACATGGCAATAATGATTGAAAAAATAATGGTAAAAAGAGTATAATGTTAAAGATGTAAATGGAACTTGAAATAGAGAAAATTGTGAAAAACTCCATATTAAAATAAAATATGAATGAAAACGTCTGTCTGCTAGGAGTTTTATTATATTTTGGATAGAATGACATTTTTCACTCTTCTAAGTATTATCAAATGTCATCACACGCCTTTTTATTCATATTCAATTCTTCTTTTGAAGAGGTGGGGAAAGATTTCTTTCGATTGTGTAAAGGTGCGATTGTATTAATAAAACACTAGACGTTTTAAAATATTAAATATTAAAATATAACTTTTACAAGGAAAATAATGACATTACCAAATTAATCAAATACTCTTCTGTCACGGGATGGCTGTTTTTAGGAAACACTTCCCAGAGCGTCTCATCTCAATTAAGGACGATTTGGAGTGGCCGGCCCGCTCTCCCGATTTGTCCCCTTATGATTTTTTTCTATAGGGTTTTTTGAAATCCTGTGTTTATCGCGAACAGTCCAGGGCCCCCTAAAGATTTGAAGACCAATATCTAGGAAGAAATTACCAAGATAACGCCTGATATGCTGGCAAGAGTCATGATAAACGCCAGTAATCGGTTTATTCAGTGTATGGAGCATGGGGGATGTCACCTACCTGATTTGATCTTCAAATACAAAGTAAAACAAAACTTTAGGTATGTGCCTAATATTTCAGATTCATACAATGGGTTTTATTAAGTTTTGAAAAAAAGGTAGTTATGCTTCCGCACCCTTGAACATCCGTTCGAAAAGTAAGCCTCAACGGCAAACGCACGCTCCTCACTGTTCCAACGCATGATGCCGACTAAACTGTATTACGACAAAAAATTATAGTTCCGCCTCTCGAACTAGACCTTTAGCGCTCCTCAGCGATATCAACTGACTGAATGATGCGCATTTTAAAAAGAAATTTATGTAGCCACACCCTGAACATAGAAATTTTGACTTCTAAAACAGAGGGGGATATTTTTTTGTGAATATTTAATTTTTTAAATATTTTTTAGCATCGCATTATATTTAAGTAAAAAAATGTTTGCACTGTATCGAATTACTCGAATAAATGTGTGGAGTAAATTTAGAGAATCCCTTTATTTTGAATGTCAATCGAATGAAAATATTATCTGATGTAATAGCTCTAGCAACGGTAAATACATTACGAAAGTGTTTACCTTCTCAAGAAGTAAGTTATGAGTTATATTTTCTTACCCAGATTTCTATCTTGCAAGTGATGAGGGTATGGGACGCTCGGAATAGAGCCAGTGTACAGTAGGGTATAGATACACTACTTGTTCCATATTCCGTGGGGCACCTATAGAAACTAGTTGGAGCCGCTCTCGTGGATCGCTCCAACTTGTAGCAATGACAACAAAGTTTTATACTGTCAGTCGCGAAACAATTGAAAATGTCAATGCAAGACGCGCGGGTTTAGGGAACAAAACTCAGCGCCTTCAAGTGCTTCTCAAACCAAGTATCCTAGAGAAATGACACGAGTATAAGGAAATTATATGAACTACCTTTTCTTTCCTTCTATATTTGCCTTCACTTTGTGTTGTGGATTCATATTCGAATAAATATTATTATACTTGGTATTACAACACTTTATTTTACTTAACACAGACATGTTTCGGTTATAACATAACCTAGATAAATGTTTTGTTATGAACAGAATATTGAAAGGATCATTAAGATGGTTTGGACACATGGAAAAAATGAATGAGAAATAATGTTAAAAAAATATATGTTAACGATGTAAATGGAACCAGAAATAGAGGAAGACCGAGGAAAACGTGACATGATCAAATAAATCAAATAATGAATGTCGCCCATGTGAGGAATCAGAGAAATCGACGCGGCTGCATGACACGATGTATGAATGTTGAGGAAGCGAGAGAAATATGTCAGGAAAGAAAGGCGTGGCAGTCCATTCTTTCTGCCTACCCCTTCGGGGAGACGGCGTGATGGTTATTTAGTTTTAGTTTCGATAAAAGTTATGTTAATATCGAAATAATAATTATATTTATTCAAATACCATTTCTTTGTTTTTCAAATGCGAATGCATTTTGCTGAATTTATATAAAATAAAATAAATATTTATCCTTGATGTTCGTTCAAATAGATGTTCATATCATGTCGACGACCTTCGTAGCCTAGTGGCAAGTGTTATGTCTGCCACACTGAATCACGATGGCAGTGTGATTATCACATTGTCTTTGGTCTAGTGTAGAATTCATCACAATAAAAATGGCGATAAATAATCTACCTATTACATGTCATGAGAATCAATATGGCTATACCCCTTACATTGATTTGGCTCGCACTATACTGATGTGAAGAGCGATTGAACAAAATAATAATAAGAATATATTATTGCGAAAGAAATTACAACATATTAATGAATTGATCCTTGAAATGATTTACTAACCCCAAGGATTTAGGTCCATGGTATTAGAATTTATTTTACAAACTTTAATATGAGCAGAAAACAGCTCATTATTATGAAGAAGGAATCATATCCTAAAGAATCGGGTCGTGTACAGGCTCGAACCCAAGTCCCTGGATCAGGAGCCAAGCGTTCTGTCGAATTTATGAAATTCCATATATGATAATTCATATAAATACAATCTGTTTTCTAGAAGTTTTTTTTTATTTTATAAGAATGATATGTTACGACTTTCTAAGACATTATTAAATGTATTTAAATGTATATTTGAAATCTCGGCGGCTTCCGATAATGTCTTAGAAAAGTATAATGAAAGCGTGATTGCTTTTACGGTTTTACGTTGATTTATTTATACTCTTCTTCTTCTTCTTCCCTTTTTGTAGACTCAGGAGTCTGTTATTTCAGGCGGGTCCTCTTGAGATGCTGAACTCCAGCTTTCTCTCCACCGTTTCGGGGGTCTTCCTGGTCGGCGTTGTCCGTTTGGCGTTCCATGGAGAGCTATGTGTGATATTCTATTTGAGCTCATCCTTTCTACGTGTTCATGCCAGTATCGCCGTCTTTGACGTCCCCATCTGACCACATCTTCGACCTCGCAGATTTCTTATTATTTATACTCGTGTATAAAAATATTATGTTCAAATAATAGTGAAAAATTTGTTCCGCCTTGCGAGAGGATTCTCAAACTCTTTGAGTTATAAGAATAACATAATTATACATTAATTATGTACTGAAGTTTTATCAAATTAAAACCGCAACCATCGATTCCTCAGAAAGGTGATACTTGTCATTCCCATATTAAAACACCAATTCTACAAAACAAACGTTTCGTTCCTTTATAACTTTCTCTTGATAGTTTTGCGATTTAAATAACCAAAAATTATATTTTGAACCAAGAAAAAGAAGATCCAGACAATAACTACCGTTATTCAAATAGAAATTAATAGCATGAGTGTGATTTTTATTATTTTTATTTTTTATAAATAATATGTTGTTTGAACCCAATTACTGTTTACAATTTTTTTTATTGATTACCATGGTAAGTGATATATTGGCACTCTGCCACGAAGATCGTAATGTTAGTGATTAAAATTTATTAGTCCAAGTATAAACGAAAAAACGTTTTATTTTTATTTTTTATAAAAAAACAATATTGAGTTTCTATTCCACTTATACATCTTCTAGTTTCCAATTTATTTTCCAATTTACTTTGATTGCCAGATGTAAAATAAACTTTATATGATATTTTTAATGAGAAATGAACTGTGGTTTATAAAACTCCGCTGATCTCCACAGTTGAGAAAAGTGGGGAAGGAGCACAGGATCATACAATCACGTAGGAAGTTCATATCTTCAAGACAAACTCTGGCGTTTTAATGAGTTTTGTTACGATTCCATGAACCACGAATTACATGTATAGAAACATTACGTATTTCTACAAACTTTGCAGATGCACCGCTGCCTTAATCCGGACAAGATGGTAGATATAAAATATTAAGATTACTCAAACGGTAAATTCAACGCATTTTAAAAGTAATGATATATCCAAAAGTTACATATGATAATATCATAAGTTAATTAAATTTTTATAAAACATCCGATTTTTAGAAGTTTTATTATAAATTATGTGGGTGATATTTCTCGACATAATTTAAAAAAAAAGAAGTTAAACTAAGGAACTAACCCTCACTCTGTTTCTCCAAAGAGGTAGGCAAATAATAATGCAACACCACACTATTTATTCTTGACATTCTTCTCTTGATTCATCAACATTCATTCATCGTGTCATGCACGCACGTCGATATCTCTGACTCCTCAAGCAGCCAAATAAGTGGAACAAATTAATAAATACAAACAAGTTTTCATCAATTTCTAACTTTTTTTGAATGATTATCTCGTTGTATGATTATTAACATTTTTATTTATTAAATATCATATTTTTATAGATTAAAAATATCAAACACAACATGTTTCGATTGTGACCTCCATCCTCAGGTTTAAGTAACTTAACTCTAACCAATGATAGACTTATCATATAAAGTTAAATATTATGACTAATCTATATAAGTACCAAAAACAGTGTAAAAACACACATTTACATAGTAATAACACAATCATAACGTGGAAAAATATATTTGAATTAAAAAAAATTATTATAAAAACTTTTAATATTTGTATCTAAATCACTTTATTTGTTTACACCAACTGGTTTCGCTCCCGCCGGAGCTTCGTCAGGGTGTGAGAATAAAACCGGTTGGTGGAAACAAAGTGATTTAGACACAAATATTAAAAGTGTATTATTATTTTTAATTAATAATGTCACACCGCAAATTAAGTGCTTAATATGAAAGATTTTTTTTTAACGTAAATATAGTTAAAATCAACTAGTGTTTGTGTCTTTGACCGGTTTCGGCAATTCGCTGCCATCTTCTGGATGAAACCGGTCGAAGACACAAACATTAGTGGATCTAAACTAAATATACATTTTAAAAAGATTTTTTACAAAATGTCTTTATTTTCATTATTTACAATGAAATTTCAAATAATAAAATGAACTTGTAATTCATTTTTATCGCACATTTACGTAACAGTGAAATTCGTTATTATAATTTGTAAAAATACATATTGATTTGAAATATCATACCTAGATGATTGAAATAATTGGTATTTGAATTAATATCAATTAATTGATTGGCGATGAGAGCGGCGAAAAGAGAAGGATGGAGTGCCGCATCGGTTAAAATGTGACAGTCCATTCTTTCTGCCTACCCTTTCGGGGAGACGGCGTGATGGTTAGTTAGTTGAATTAATAATAAATTTTTATCACATATTTACGTAACGATAGAATACACAATTATATTTTGGAAAAGCACATTGGAATTTTTTCTATATTCGTCTACACTTCTGTTATGGATTCATATATGGATAAATATAAATATACCTGGCATTTTTAGAACACTTTATAAAAATTTTAACAGACATGTTTCGGTTGTGACCAAACCTTAGTCGATACCTGTACAAATTTTAACATTGACAAAATTTTTACATCGACAGAGGTTGAGTCATAACCGAAACATGTCTGTGAAAAGCGTAATAAAGTGTTGTAAAAATACGAAGTGCAGTTTTATTAATTCAAATACATTTAGATTAAAATAATATGCAGTCAAAATTATTATTGGGAATAGGAGCTTTATATTTTCCTTTTTGCAATAATACGCTCGTTACATTGTAAGAGAGTTATTAAAATTATTGTATCTTTGTGGCATCGGGTATGACGAAAAAAACAACAAACATATTAGTGTCTATGTGCAGCGTGGAAAAGCAAATATATTTTCTCGTTGTAAGCCCCTCAAACATGCCCCGTGAGCTCGTGAGTCGTTCTCAAGGCGCCGAAGTACGTGCTCGTATACGTCGAGACGGAGGTAAACCCAGTAAATACAACATAGCAAACGTGACAAATTTTATAAGTTTACCAAGACATTTCAAATGTACAAATGTCCTTAAAAGAAAACACGAGTGATACAATTTCGCTGTAAATACAACGGAGAGAAATTTGATAAACAATTCCATCGGAGAACTGGCAGGGGATCCAGAGCGGAATCGAATTTTCGAAACAGTATATTAGAATTCATTGGTATTCAGATACTGATGTCATCATCGGCAAATCTTTAAAAGTTCAAATTGAAAAAATCTTCTTTGAACTAGACTAGAAAAAGAATTTCTCCGGTTGGATGGTCATAAAAACAATTATTACGAGTAGTAAAATAATATCGTCCATTGTTTTAGCCGAAACACTATGATACCTTAACATTTTAAACTGTTAAATTAAATAAATTAATTTTATGTATCACAATTGTATTTTATTTTTCGCGTCAGCTATTTCGTCAACCTATGTTGATATCATCAGGTGTTACAATAATATATAAAATGTCATTTTATTGTGATTTTCGAACCTTAATGTGAATTTTCTTTATGTGTATTTGCATTATCAAATTGGCATAAGAACAAATACACATAAAGGTTCGACAAATCACAAATATTTTACAGTTGATATATTATATGTATATACTGCCTATGATAACATACGGACTAGAGACGACAACTCTTACAGCAAAAAGTGTCAACAGGCTCAAGTGTACACAGAGGTCCATGGAAAGACAGATACTTGGTGTGAGCTTGCATGACCGCATAAGAAATGAAGAAATCAGACGCCGCACCAGGGTTGCTGACGTCATGGACCGAGTGGTAAAATTGAAATGGCAATGGGCTGGACACTTGGCTAGAAAGGGTGGCAAGAGATGGGCACCCAGGATACTCAGTTGGAGACCATGGGAAAATAGACGAAGTGTCGGAAGGCCACCGATGAGATGGACCGATGATATTATCAAAAGGGTTGGAAAATCTTGGATACAAAAGGGCCAGGATAGAGACGAGTGGAAGAAATTGGAAGAGGCCTATATCCAGCAGTGGAGGGAAGAAGGCTAGCGAAGAAGAAGAAAATATATTATATTGTAACACCTGATGATTTCGTCAACCTATGTTTGTCATAGGTTGACGAAACAGCTGTCGCGTAAAATAAAATACAATTATGATACATAAAACAAAGTTATTTAATTAAAAAGTTTAAAATTATATCAATTACTTGCTAATGATAGTCAACAGGGGAATTGACAATAAAAAGAACCGAAAAAAATAATGAATTACTTAAAGATCATAGTAACAATCTCTACAGAATATTTATGTTTTATGAATAATTGAAGTAAAACACCGAGATATGTCGATTACATCAAACCTCCATCTTCGAAAATCAGATATGAACTCCATTCAAAAAAAATTTAAATGATATACCAAAAATATGTAGGTACTTTTTAAATTTTATTTTTGTACATATTTCATTGACATGTGTTTTTATTATTTTATTGAATTTCTCTTTACATCATTACAGCGCGAACCAATTCGATGTAAAGTGTATAAGCTATCATATTGATTCTCGTGATGTAGCTAATCTATCGCCATTTTACTGTCACGTGAATTTTACACCAGACCAAACACAGTGTGACAATCACACTACCATCGCTGGGAATCGAACGCGGGACCTTTGATGTGATAGTCAAAGAACTTACCACTCGGCCACGAAGGTGAAGAAGATATCAAACCTTCATCTTTGGAAAATAGAGATACAAATAGAGACTTGATTAATTCCAAATGTGAAGGTAAAATTTTGTCTATACATTATATAATATCGCGTGTATATATTGTATCTATATGTTTTGTGTTTATTTTTTATACAATTACAATTTTATATATTTTTTTATATTATCATCATGTACCATTATTGTTTAATATTCTTATTTCTTACTAATAAAAAATAATTATTTACTTATAACTAATAGCCCAGGTTAATTTTAAATTTTAAATTTTTGTATCGAATTTTAAATGCGTTTTTTTTTATAAGTCTTTCTTTGTTTTGTTTTTATCATATTTTTACATCTGAAAATAGAGGTATCCTCCGAAACATGTCATGTTTTTTTAATATTTTTTAAATATTTTGTGGATTAAACAAAGTTATTTTAAATTTCCAAAGTATATTACTATGGAATTCCACAGTGCCACACCGCGTTCAATAAGTTCTTCTATATATTGTATAATATCGCGTCTGTATATTGTGTACATTTTTGTGCTTAATTTTTTGACGTGTCGAAGATAACAAACCTAATTTTTCGTTTAGGTACAATATCGTCGTATTCCATAAAAAAATTTGGATTCAATTTTGATGTCAAATTATTCATAATACGAAACGCAATTTTTAGTTAATTCGTGGTATTTAACACCAATCGGGATAATGGGTACTCATCCAACAATGGGCACAAGCCCCAAACAAAGTAATACTCTTCCTGGCGGCCCAATGGGGCACAAAACACGAAAGCCCTCGTTTTACGAAGCCCGCTCGCACCGCAGACAATAAATACTTACGAAGTTGTAAGTACGGCTGTCACTTGCAGGCCGCCATGGCTATGGTAGCGCGGCGCGGCTCCATATAAAGGAGACAATACGGCAGAGAACAATAACACACGTATATTTGTGTGCTTGTTTGGTTTCTGTGTGCGTGTTGACACTAGGGTTGGACCAAAACAAAAAAAATACTAAAGTTTGCCTTCAATATATACAAAATAAACCTGGTAATCAATTTAAGTAAACTCTAGGCAAATACGGCAATAAAGGCCTTAACAACTTTGCAAAGCATTCTTCAAAATTACTACAAACACGAAGTTAAATAAAAACAGAACAAAGTTGCTGACTGAACGCAACATCAGATAAGAGTAGTGATGTCAGGAGTTCCACTAAAGAACACCAAGGAGTTTGTCTACCTCGGGAGCAAAATAACATGGGACGGTCGGTCTAAGAGCGAGGTCGACAGCCGTATACATCAGGCTAGGCTTGCATTTAATAAAAGGTCGAAAATAATATAATCAAATAATATAGACCTAAAACTGAGAATACTCCTCATCAAGACCTATGTATGGAGTATCTTGATGTACGGCTGCGAGACATGGTGCCTATCCGAAAGAGATAAATGGAGAATAGAGGCTTTTGAGATGTGGTCCTATAAAATACTATTAAAAATTTCCTGGAGGGACCACATCACGAATGAGAAAGTTCTTCAAGGAATTGAAGGAGGAAAGCACCAGCTCAGGACCTTGTCCGAAAGGCGTGCAAGATAGATCGGCCATGTAATACGACAAGAAGGCCTCTTGCATGCCATAATGGAGGATATGACCGAGGGGACAAACTCTAGGGGAGGCCCACGCCGAGAGTACCCGGAGGACCTGTTGATGGACGTGCGCTGCTGAACATATGCAGATTTCAGAAGAGCCGCACAAGACAGGGAAGAAAGGAAGAGAAAAATATAGGAAATTGCTGCAAACCAATCCCAGGATTTAAACCAGAGAGAGAGAGAGGCAAATACAGGGAGACCCCCCCCCACACGACGAAGAATTTCTGGTTATTGGATGAGAAAGGAACAAGACAGGAATATATGGATTAGAATGGGAGATACCTATGTCCAGCAGTGAACGACGACAGGTACTTAAGTAAGTAAGTAAGCCTTCCTGCCGTCCGCACAATATCATGAAAGTAGGCTGACTTTCAATGCTCACAACAAGTAAATATGTGAAGTTGCACTGAATATGTTGGGATTTATTTTCCGAACTGGTAGAGTTTTTAGGAATCCCTATGTTTTGCGAGTTCGGTATAACTTATTGGTCTGTAGCCGGCTCTTGTGTGGTACGGTCATATGGAGTCCCCGCGAGGCGAGATACTCGCTCATGTTAGAGAGGGCGCTCGGAAAATAATTCTGAGATATCTATATATGAGAGAGTTTGGTAGTTTTCCGTGGCTTTATTCTACTGCATTTCTGTTGGGCATGCTGGGGACCAATACGTTGCAGATAAGGAGGGATTGGTGCACACATACCCATTCAGGCTTATTATGGGATTCAATGAGAATTCCCTCATCTTGGAGGTTATCCATCTTTATGTTCCGGAATATTATCTTCTACAGCGTCAGAACTGAGTGTTTTATCTCCCAGTACGCAGAATTAACCTGCCTCTGGTGATGCCGGCGTGATCGCTTCGGAGATCGACGTCTTTCGTATTCGTGAAAGTACGTTCAGAACACAAATAATCATGACTTTGGAGAGTATCTTGTATTCCTAATGTCGAACCATCTCTCATGCGTTCCTATTATTATATTTTACCTGTTCTCAATAGATGCATGAAGCTTTAGTTGTTGCTTGTAATATCTTTTGAGAAAATAAAATGATTTGATTAGATTTGATTTGATTTGATCATCGCTCCATCTGGTAGGCTGTCTCCCGATACTTCTCTGACCCAACTTTGACCTCCATTCAAAAACTCTCTGGCTTTTTTTTCAATCAATGAATTTCGATGTATTAAAAAAACTTGTAATAGGGGGCTAGGAAGATGCCTCCACGTGCGGTGTTACAATAGCACCCGACACCCTTAGAAACAACAGAAGTCGGCTAAACTTTCCAGCATAATGGCAAAAGAATACAAGAGATAAAGCCATTTTACGGACATATACAAAACTAGCTTACCATTAACATGAAGAAGTAAATAACAATTTTATCAATATCAACGTTTATAAAGCGCGCCTGTTCATTGGCAAACGCGTTAGCACCAAGTTAGAACGATGTAAAATAAACTAATGATTTTACTGAAATCTCTTGAAGGAAGTTCATTTAAAATAGTAATTAAATAAAACGATGTTTTATTAGTAACTGCCTCCACTTATTTACTTTATTTCTGGTCTGCTGACTAACAAGTCAATAAATAGTTAATAAAAAACATAATTTTATTTAAAAATATTTAAATAGTAGTAATTCATATTTTATAACGGAACCTTATCATAATCTACTTTGGGCATTAAATAAAACATTGTTTAAACCACTTTTTAATAATAAAAAAATGGAATACACGACATGTTTCAGAGGATACCTCCATCGTAAGGTGTAAAAATATAACAAAAATTAAACATTTCTTTGTTGTATTTATTATTTTACTGTTAAAAAATAATTGTTAGTACCTACTTATAACAAATAGTCCAACTAAATTTTTAAATTTGAATTTTTGTGTAGATTTTAAATGCGTTTTTTTTTTAGTATTTCTTTATTTAGTTTTTGTTATATTTTTACACCTGAAGATGGAGGTATTTTTTATTTATTAAAAAGTGGTTTAAACAATGTTTTTTTTAATTCCCAAAGTAGATTACTTTGCAATTCCACAGTATTAATGCCTTAACTTAACCTTATCATAAATTCATAAAATTTAAAAATCAAGCGTGCTAACCCTAAAAGCAGGTTATTGAAAATTCCTAAACAAAGCGGTAAGCTTTTCAAATAATACCTCCGTATTAAAATACTTTATTTGGTAATCATTCATATAACACTCATGACATTATGTAAAATAATTGTGTTTATTTTTAGAACAAATTCTAATCCTATTTATTTTTGTCAGTATACGTATAACATTAATACTATACGTATTCACACAAATACAAACACGTCCATTTATTAGAAAATCTCAATTCAGTTTCTTGAAGCATTAAACAATTGAATTTCAAAAGCAGAGTTGTCAATCTTACATTAATGAATACAAAAAATAAATTGGTAAAAATAAATCACTCGTGTTTAACATCGACCAGGTCGACGTTAAACACAAGTGGAAGCACACTTAATATATAATAATGAAGAAATTTTGTATCGAACATTTTTTTGTTTTCATTATTTAAAATGAACTTTTACAAATGTAATTACAGTTTAAAAATAAATCTAACAAAATACATAAATATAATTGAGTGACTATCGAATGAACCTAAATTTATTCTTACGAAATCTGATTACTAATTGACTCACTAATAAAATAAAACTGTAAAAACTAACTAAACAGTATGCCATCTCCCTGAAGGGGATGGCAGAAATAATGGGCTTTCACACTTTTCTTTCCTGATATATTTCTCTCGCTTCCTCAACATTCATACATCGTGTCATGCAAGAGCGTCGATTTCTCTAAATTCTCACATGGCAGATATTTAATATTTGATTTATTCGATCGTGCCACGTTTTTTTCGGTTTTTCTGTATTTTTAGTTCCATTTACATCGTTAACATATACTTTTAAAAAATATATTTCTTTATTCATTTTCCGTGTGTCCAAATTATCTTAATGATCATTACATTATTTAATTCATAACACCATCATTCGCACAGCATTCACTTCTTATATTTTCATTCGAGACTATCATACACAAATATCTCATTTCTACTGCATTTATTATTTTGCTAGTTCCATACTTCGCTTCCATACGTAAGGAATAAAACTTTAATACAATTTGTTGTACTTCTTCTTCTTGACACTAAATCTTGGTGTGAAATTTGGCCTCCTTCACGATTGTCTTCCACTGACTTCTTTTCCTGGCCATCTATCTCTATTCTCCAGATATTTCTAATTACTCCCAATCCTCTTTTATGCGTCCCGCCCATCTTTTCCTTGGTCTGCTTTGTGGTCCATATGTCTGCTTCCCATATTATCCTATGTCCATTTTAATATTTTGTTGGGGATATTTTAAGTGTATTTTTGTAAATTGCACGTTCGGCGGGAACATAGAAGAAAACATGAGAAGATCAAAAGTGGCCTGGGTTTCTTTTTTTATAAAAATGGATCTACACACTCTTGACATACTTCTCTCGCTTCCTTAACTTTAATACATCGTGTCATATATACGTGCTTCAATTTCTCCGATTCCTCACGTGGCCGACATTGAATTGATTCGATTATGCCATATTTTCCTCGGTCTCATAATGCTGTGAAGTAAACAATTAAAAATATATATTATGATATAACAATAATAGTAAAACAGTAAATTTTGCTAGCAAATTAACAAACCATCACGCCATTAACCCAAGGGGTTGGCATTCGATTAAGATTGTATTTAAAATTCTCTATTTCGACACTCATTATAAGTTTATATAAACCATTGTTTTAATCGAAACACAAATGTTTAAATTTGTAACGCTGTTATTACGTATCTTCAATTATTTATATGAGCTTGTCGCAATATTTGTTTTGCCAACCTATGTTGGCATCATAGAACAGCTTTAGTTGTTCATAACATCTGTTGATACCAACATAGGTTGGCAAAACAGCTGAGGCGACACACTTATGTTAACACAATGTGATAATTTATAACAGTGTCGCAAATTTAAACAATGAATAATATGTTTCGATTAATTTGTTCAAACGAAAGTATTTTTTGTCAAAATAAATTTTAAATGTAAACATTAATCGGGTGGTGGTCTAAGGGATAAAACGCTAGGCTCCTGATCCAGGAGACTTGGGTTAGAGCCTGGACGCGACCAGATTCCTTCTTTTTATTAATATTTTGTTGTAACAACCCCTTACATCATTATAGCGCGAGCGATGTAGAGGGTGAAAAAAAAGAATATCAAAGGAAATATGCATAAAACCTTATCAATATGAATATGCCAGTTATTTCCTTGCTGCCTTTATCGTAAGGGTATTCACGAATTCACCATAATTGCATCCAAAGAGGTCTATCTCTTTTGCAACCTCATTTAAAAGACGAATCGCTTTCAATACAGGAGAACTTCGAAGGGCCTCTGTGCGGCAATTTGGGGCATAAAATAAGATATGCCCCCTTGCTCTGCTATAACTATGGGGAACGCATATATTTAGTTCTCTCAGTATATCTGGATTGTAAATAACTCCGGATAATAGTTAAAAAAAATGCTTACCCAGAAAGATCATTCGACGAGTCTCAAGAATGTTGAAATAAAACATTCCTGAGAGAAATAGTGAGTTCTTCATAATAATGAGCTATTTCCTGCTCATATCGAAGATTGTTAATAAATTCTTATATCATTGATTTAAATATTTGGTTATTTAAAAAAATATATATAATTAGAAGAAATATAATAAGTTTTTTGACGAGACGATTTAATTTCTAGTAGCAAAAATATTAAATTCTAGAAAACAAGGACAGAACGTTCAAATAATAAATTGAATAGAATAAATTCATTCCGTTTGCTGCAATAAAAGTCATGGATGTAATCCTTGCGAGTCATACCGCACTTTTTCTTTCTTCAGCGTGTAACAGGTGTTGCGGCGATTAGGCGCGGAGCTTAATGATCTAGCGAGCTTTACAATCGGAGCTTTCACAATTTAAGGGGTTAATTAGTCGCTCAATATTCCTTTAACGACCAACGTAGCTTTCCTTTAAGAGCTTTTCAAAGCACCCGTAATTATAATGGATTTTATGACATTTTTTCTACGACTTTTTGCCGCGTTGCGATCTTGCCTCTAAAAGCTTGATTAATGTCATATTTTCATAGTGGCCCACTTTTAAAAGCTTTTTATTCGCTTTTTCTCCATTTTATTGGAGATATAAATGATAATTGAAATAAATTACGTATTAAATCCCACGTCAGCGACTTAAATTGAAACATTTATTTTTGGGCGAATTGAAAGTGAATTAAAACCTTGCACGGGCGCTCGGCATTTATTTTAAAATTGAGTAAAATTATGTGATTCAAATGTTTTCAATCATATTATTGAAATAAGTATTTTCAATTAATATCGGTGTTATTTAAACACTCCAATATTACTCCTGAAAAATATTTAGATTTAATGCATTTTTTGTATACAACAGGTCGTTTTGAACCCAATTACTGTAAACAATTTGTTTTTAAGTATTATTAAATTGGATTTCGTGACATGTGATATGTAGCTTATCTATCGCCATTTTTTTGTCATGTGAATTCTACACCAGACCAAAGACAGTGTGACAATCTTACCGCCTTCGCCGGGAATCGAACCCGGGACCTTCGGTATGGAAGTACTACACCTTGCCACTCTGACACGAAGCCAATTATTAACATATGTTCTATTATTATAACTATATTTAAAAAAATCATCATAAATGATATTACGATTATTTTATGAATTAAAACACTGTTTTGATTCATTAAAAAATCGTCATTATGGAATTCCACAGTGTTAATGCCTAAAGTTTATCTAAAATTAATAAATGTTTTCTTTATTAAATATTCGATGATGCCTTAGACAGGCAAAATATGTTATACATATTTTATAAATAAACTTCTAGAAAACAGACATAATCATTCCTATTAATTATTTAATATGGAGTTTTACATAATTTTTCAAGAAACAATAAATAAACATTGTTCGTTTATTTTTTTATATATTTAACTTAATATTAATAATTTTTATACAATGATAATGATATTGATAATTTTGATAAGATGATCATTTTGCTCTATGTAATGTAATTTCAAATTCTAAAAATCTTATTAAATTTGTTTTATTGTAAAAATTAGTAATAATTTTTATACAATGATAATGATATTGATAATTTTGATAAGATGATCATTTTGCTGTATGTAATGTAATTTCAAATTCTAAAAATCTTATTAAATTTGTTTTATTGTAAATTATTACTAATTCTGATTTTGAAATTTGGTTTGGTTCATGTGGAGCTCCCGTGAATTTGGAGAAATTACGTGTATAAGTGAATAGTTTTGGTCAATTTTATTGTTGCCGCACTTTATAATAGTTAATTGTGAGACGTAATACGTTTTTACTGTTTTGATGTCAAAATTATACAAGTTTTTTCGTTTATATAAAAAATTTTGACAGGTGTAAAAATAAATTTTTCATTTGTTCCAATGACAATTTGAATAATTTCTTCAATATTCTTTTAAAGTTCTTGCTTGTGTTAGTTGGTTTTAAGTGCCTAATTACTGCCAAATAAAAAAAGTGGATACGTGGAACATTAATTAAATCATATAACAGCTAATTTAAAAAACGGTGGATACGTGTAACATAAATTAAAGAAACACAAAAGTCTGGATCGTCCATGTCAACATGTGCAACATCGGAAAAACATTATGTGTTATTACATTATGTGCTTAATTTAATGGATGGATTTGGATTCGTGGAACATAAATTAAATAGACAAATATGCCCCATCTAAAAATAACATTTTGTATTAAATTATTTTTATTTTGTTATTTTATTTTATATCATTGTATTTTATATTATTTGTTTTAGATTTATTTTGTGGATGTTGGAAGATCGAAGTGTGCGCGGGAGATGCCTATTGGTGGCGATGAGGTTCGCAACCCATCACACCGCGTCTCCCGCGGGGCGAAAAGAGAAGGATGGAGTGCCGCATCGGTTAAAGTGTGACAGTCCATTCTTTCTGCCTACCCTTTCGGGGAGACGGCGTGATGGTTAGTTAGTTAGTTAGTTTAGTTTTTAAACCCGTTTTTTAAACAAAGGATTTTAATCAATAGTATTGTAATTTATTATATTGAGTACAGTCAGGGTAGAACCAAAGAACCATGAGACAAGCGTTATATCCAGATATAATGATAAGAGTATTCTAAATTTTATGTGTCAACAAAAACATCAAAAAAATTTCGCTTTAAATACTTTATGTAAAATCCTCTTAAACCAATAATATGTTATTATTTCACCATATTAAAAATATAAGAAAACAGTTTTCATCTTTAATTCAAAATGTTTGCTTTGAACCCAAATCTTCTTTTTTACAAATCGGATGGACCTTTTTAGCATTTTGTAATAATCGTTGCAAAGTTTGTCCCTTGAAATGGGGCGCTAAGGAGCTTGAACTCCGCGCCGCCCGCCGCCCGCCCACACACCCCCGGCCGCGGGCTACGGAGTAATGAGAATTATTTCACAAGTTTTATGAATATATACGCGAAGGCAGCGCCACGGCGGAATATTGCGGAAGCTCATTGAAATGTGCTGAGACTTTGTTACAGGATGTTTCTGGGCAATAAAAAAATCAAATGATTAAGAATAATATAATTTAAAAATGAAAATGTACTTTTTAATGTGAAATCTACTTCTGCTGTGGATTTTTTCGTTAATTAATAGTGGGTTTTTTTTCCTCCATCTTTGAGTTTATATTTCTCGAAATGTTTCGAATGTTTTACAGCTAAATTTTTTTAATTGTATCTCAATAGAGACGAAGAAACAAACTGGAAACTGAATATGGATGATCAAGGTGTTTACAGGACTTATGACCTGTCATTGGTTGGGTTAAGCGCACGCTTTATGTAATTACAACATTCCCCATTCCACCATTGTTATTATGATCATGTATGATACATTTTTGGAAGTTGTATATATACTCCAAATTCATACTTATCTTCACGTGGCAGTTCCAGTTAGCCATCTATGTAGATTTGATTGAACTAATTAATTTTTTAAGATTAATCTATACAATCCATCCACTAACGCCATCTATGAAGAATGATTGTTTAGCATTTAGCAAACTACTTTATTAACACAATGCGAAGAGGCTACCGCCTCCTATCGTACTGTTAGAAGTCGCCTGGAGTATCCACTCCTATTTTATACGCCAAATAATTGACCAGAATATTTACAAATATTTGTGAAATGTATACTTACATCTGTATACGAATCCTGGATTTTCACCTGTGGGTGGTTAATTTAAATTTTTTAATTGTATCTCAATAGAGACGAAGAAACAAACTGGAAACTGAATATGGATGATCAAGGTGTTTACAGGACTTATGACCTGTCATTGGTTGGGTTAAGCGCACGCTTTATGTAATTACAACATTCCCCATTCCACCATTGTTATTATGATCATGTATGATACATTTTTTGGAAGTTGTATATATACTCCAAATTCATACTTATCTTCACGTGGCAGTTCCAGTTAGCCATCTATGTAGATTTGATTGAACTAATTAATTTTTTAAGATTAATCTATACAATCCATCCACTAACGCCATCTATGAAGAATGATTGTTTAGCATTTAGCAAACTACTTTATTAACACAATGCGAAGAGGCTACCGCCTCCTATCGTACTGTTAGAAGTCGCCTGGAGTATCCACTCCTATTTTATACGCCAAATAATTGACCAGAATATTTACAAATATTTGTGAAATGTATACTTACATCTGTATACGAATCCTGGATTTTCACCTGTGGGTGGTTAATTTAAATTTTTTAATTGTATCTCAATAGAGACGAAGAAACAAACTGGAAACTGAATATGGATGATCAAGGTGTTTACAGGACTTATGACCTGTCATTGGTTGGGTTAAGCGCACGCTTTATGTAATTACAACATTCCCCATTCCACCATTGTTATTATGATCATGTATGATACATTTTTGGAAGTTGTATATATACTCCAAATTCATACTTATCTTCACGTGGCAGTAAAATCCAGGATTCGTATACAGATGTATCGTGAGCGTGAAAATGCATGAGCGTGCATGTAGCGTGAAAATCCAGGATTCGTATACAGATGTAAGTATACATTTCACAAATATTTGTTTTACAGCTAATTCACATTTTCTTCTTCTTGTTCTTCTTCCTGGCGCTATTCCAACTCGTATGTGTTGACTGATGGGGTCGGCTCTTTTCGATCTCGACTGTACTTCTTACGGTTCTGAGTATCACCTTCACTCATGCCAATTCTCTGCAAGACGCTATTGCACTGAATCATTCACGTATTTTACACCTAATTCACCAGAATTACGATATAAACTGATATATTATACTAATTTCTTGATGAAGAAGGGACCTTCGAAACATATTAAGAAAAATAATTTCAGAAGTGGCAAAAAGATTTTTTTAAATTTATATAAATGTTTTTCTTTAGTCTGTTAACGCCTTTTCTTTTACAAATACCTAATCCATTTGTTTCCATGTCGTTATTTTCTGGGTGACCTGCTTCTATTGTTTAATGCTTGATGGAGTGAATATCATCCTTGCATATTGTTTTGACTCCTCAATACTTCTTCTGTGTTTTCTTGGTTTCCACTGCATAAGGGGTTTAATGCATTTAGTTTGATCGCTGGCAATATGGCTTTCTCTCTGGCTTTCTCTATCGCATTAGTCACTCTCTTACAGCTCTCTTACATCGTAAATTGGTATGGTTTCTGGCGATTGCAATGTGATTATCATTTACATCGATTTGACTCGCGCTGTAATGATGTAAAGAGCGACTCAACAAAATAATGATAATAAATAATAATAATAATAATAATATGATAAATTAAGAATATCTGCATGACCTGTAAATGTAGTCAACCGCAGTTCGGGGGTTTAGAACCAAGAAATATATTTTGTAATATTACATATTTAACTCGAGTCGGAATTAGAATAATTTAAATACATGATTTAAATACAATTTTTACGCAAAGCTTTTTTTTTCTTTAGAAAAAGATTAATTTATTAAAAATAATTTGTATTATAAAAAAAACATCCTATACATCTGCTCATATATTGTAATTATCGTAGGGTTTTTTCTACTCTATCAACAACGAAAGAGTTTTTTATACTTTTTAAAAGTATTTCATTATTGCTTAGGTACCAAATATCTACTTGTGAAGAAACGAAATATCGTTTTAGATTCAAATTGATAAAAGATGGTGTTTGTGAATTAAGTTTATGAAATTCAAAAACCTTTACGATTCGTGTGATCGGATTTTTTTAAATTCAAATTTATAGTAATTGCAACACTATTTTTAAAGTCTTAAATTTTTTTTTAACATATCCACTAAAAGTATTATTTAATTGTATGTAGTAGTTAATCATAAATAATCATTATTGGAAGTTAAGGCATTAACACTGTGGAGTTTCATTGTACGAATACACTTTGGAAATTGAAAAATTACGTTGTTTACTATTCGCTATAATATTAAATAACATGACATGTTCCGGAGTAGACCTCCAAATTCAGGTGTAAATAAACAATAAAACCTACACAAAGAAAGAATTATAAAAAACGCATTTAAAAATCGATACAATACAAAATAATAATTTATTTAAATTTTAAAAAATAACATGTACTAATTCCTGGATAATTAAATAATTTTATAATTGGGACCGTAGGTGTTTCGAATAATTGATTTTCCGGATAATCTAACGAGCGCAAGGAAAATAAATATTTTTTTTCCTTGGTCAATTATTGATTATGAAATTATGTATGTGTACATATGTATATAAAAAGGTTTGTGTAACATATGTATATAAAAATTATGTATGTGTACATATGTATATAAACAAGTATGTATGTGTACATATGTACATAAAAAGGTTTACATTACTCTGCAGTACTGGAAAAATAATCAGAGATTTCTTATTAACGAGATTT
Source organism: Lepidostoma basale (assembly GCA_022606425.2). Taxonomy (NCBI): domain Eukaryota; kingdom Metazoa; phylum Arthropoda; class Insecta; order Trichoptera; family Lepidostomatidae; genus Lepidostoma; species Lepidostoma basale. Next base: position 747,709 of record JAHDVF020000149.1, on the reverse strand, counting down.
CATCGTCTTTTTTTGCAGCTAAATCATTTTTTCGTCATCTCGGCTTGTCCGGATAATTGACGTTCCGGTTGACTGGCGTCCGAATTGTAGATTGTTCCTACTTCGAACATGGCCGCTTTTTAGTAATTGATTAATTTGGTCATGCCATGTCTTCTTTAGCCTTCCTCGACTTCTTTTTCCATTCACACGTCTTTTATATATATCATTTTAACCATTCTTCCCTCATCCATTCGTTCCATATGTCCAAACCATCTTTGTGACCCTTTCTTACATTCCTTTCTTACTTTATCACTAGATATTCTATCTTACATTTTTTTTCGCACATTCTTCTTAGTGACCTCCTTTCTATGGCATTTATCATACTTTTATCCTTTTTCTGCAAACTCCAAGCTTCACTGTATGGAAGTTTAACAATGTTTGAAAAAAAAACAATAAATGCACAATGATTATGGTGACGATAAAGAATATCGCATTTTATCTCCACAGAATATATTTTTTAACTCCCTACAAAAATTCTACACGGTCTGGGTTTTGGCCTATGATAAATTATTTTCCTATCTGGGCTCCACATAACCATAAGCTGTACATATCTATGTATGTGCGTGCAATCAAACACGCTGGGTGTTGAGCTAAAATTAATATGCATATTGAGTTAAATTTAATATGCACATACACAATCCGAGACCGGTCATATGTGCAGCCCTTATGGAGCACACAGTGCAATAAGGTTTAAAGTCTAAATTATTATAATTAAAAATGTTTTTAAATTTTTAATTTATTATGTTTTATCGAGCCAACCGGTTTCGTTCCCGTGGAGTTTCGTCAGGGTAACGAAAACAAATAGTTGTTTTTTGTCACCCTGATGAAGCTCCGGCGGGTGTGAAACCAGTTGGTTCGATAAATCAAAATAAAAGGATATAAAAACAGCAAAAAAGTGGTATTTTATTTCAAATATGCGTCATAACAAATTAAGTGCTTTACACAAAATAATATGATTAATTTTTTTTTAAATACACTTTGTACACAACTCACTTTTTACACAAAATAAAATTAAACATCAAACATGTTTTGGACTACCCAGCCCTTCCTCAGTGATATTATATAGATAATTAAAAAAATATATAATCGTTGTTTACAAATATGGTCAGTTTTTACAATTACAAAATACTATAATATTTCTGATTTTGAAAATTTGGTTTGGTTCATGTGGTGCTTCCGTAAATTTGGAGATATTTCGTGCATAAGTGAATTGTTTTGGTTAATTTGATTGTTGCCGCACTTTATAATAGTTAATTGCGATACATTTTTTTGTGGATGTTGGACGATCGAAGTGTGCGCGGGAGATGCCTATTGTTGGCGATGAGGTTCGCAACCCATCACACCGCATCTCCCGCGGGGCGAAAAGAGAAGGATGGAGTGCCACATCGGTTAAAGTGTGACAGTCCATTCTTTCTGCCTACCCTTTCGGGGAGACGGCGTGATGGTTAGTTAGTTAGTTAGTTAGTTAGTTAGCTATACTATTATTTTTTTATGAGCATTTAAGATTCAGAATGATAAATACAAATATTTACTGCATGCATGATATGGTGAATGAATGTTGAGGATGCGAGAAAAGTATGTCAGGAATGTGTGGTGGTCCATTCATTCTACCTACCCCTTCGGGAGACGGCGTGATCGTTAGTTAGTTAGTAGTACATTTAGAAAAAGTATTTGTCCTTAATAATGGATCTGAAACATGAATCAGACTTGCGCATTGACGAAAATCAAGCCATTGAAAGAGTCAATGATTTTTTTGTTCATTGGGTTAACGATTTCTTAAGTGATATGATTGTGATAGCAGAATGAGTGAAGAAATAAGGTAGCGTTTATCATCTAAGCCATCTTTTCTTACTTTCGGCACACATAAGTTCTTCCTAGAATTCCGCGGCACACCAAAAGATAAAATTTGGTCTGGACGTGGGCGTCAATCAGTTCAGAAGACGTATTTTTTAGCTCATCTGTGACTTCCGGCTAGTAGAAATCAGCAGCGACGGTTTTTTTGCTCCTCCCGAAAGATCGAAGGATCAAATTTTTGCGAATTCTACTGGGCGGAAGTCGCTGTTAAGTTAAAAAAATTTAGGTCTCCAGCAACTTTCAGCCAGTAGAAATCAGCGGCGACCGATTTTTCACGAATGACCTAAAATAAACAAAAAAATGGTACCAATATCTCCTGAACTGATTTACGAATTTTTGCAATTCACGAGTTCCGACTATAATTAAATATTTTTTTCATTACACATTTGGCCGTGGCACACCTGCACCCGGCTCACGGCACACCGGTTGCGGAGGACTGACCTAAGCCAACAGATGCTATTTTGGCCTCCAGAAAAATCTAAAATTCACCTTTATATCGAGGAAATCAAATCTTCAAGTATACAAAAAACTTACGAGGCCAGTCTTGATATATGGACCGGATACCTAGACTCTGAGTGTTATGGATTCTCAGAAATCGCGGGTGTTTGAGCGCAAAATCCTGTTTCTTTTGGATTTCCGTTGAATATATACAAATACTTCAATATCTACATACGTGTTTATTTACAAGAGTCACTATATACATTTATTTATTTAAATATATCCTAAGCATTACAAAATTATTTTCCAATACACTAAGGATACAAGTTGGAGATACACATTAATAAGTTAAACATAATAAAATAATAAAAATAGCAAAAAATATAAGATACATGACAAATTAATAAAATGAAAATACAATTTTTTCAGACATTATTTTCAGTTATATAATTTCTACGGCATTTATCTTACTTTCATCTTAATATTGCCGGCTCTAAGCTTCACTTTCATACATAAGGGAACTTCATTATGTACACTAGAACTTCATTATTTACTCTCATTTTTGCTTTAGTGGATACATTTCTGTTTGCAGATTATATGCTAATACACCATTACATATGCAAAAGTTTGTATTTTAATATTGATCATAATATAATATACTCATTTATAAATATGTAAGTGTAAAACATAATACATAAAACTATATTTAATCCCGAAATTGTAATTATGCTAATAATGCATATATAAGAGATGTTGTATGATTGTGTACGTACATAACCTTAATCTCTCATTAATAATTCAGATGATATGCATTGCAAGAACACCATAACCGTATATGACAACATTAAAATAAATATGCTTAAATATTTATGTTTATATATCATTCATTGTAAAATAGTGCAATAATAAAAAGGTTCATGGGGTTTTCATTCTATATGTATATCAACCAGATACGTAAATATATAGATTTTTTTATAATTAAAATTTTTCATTATATCTGCAACACCCAGAATCGTTCTTGCCTAAATAAAACATGTAGATGGCGCTCTGAAAGTCATCAATGTAAAAAGAAATACATATTTTTTCTTCTATATTCGCCTTCTCTTTGTGTTGTGGATTCATATTTGAATCAATATAATTATACTTTGTATTACAACACTTTTTTTTTCCTGAACTTTGAGATATTTCGGTTACAGATAACCTTTATCAATGTATACAATTTTAACAATCAAATAAGACAGAGCGGTTACTAAATGGAGATCGAGTTATGTATAAAAGTGGAAAGGGTATAATTAGGATTGAGAAGAGGGGGGATGTAACGGGAACCAGATATGTTCCCTTTACATCTCCCCTCTCCTCAATCCTAATTATACTCCATCCACTCGATATTTTTCCGTTACATCTCCCTTCTGCTCAATCCAAATTTTACCCTTTCCACTTTTATACAAAACTCGATCTTCATTTAGTATACAAGTGATCGCTCTGTTTTATTTGATTGTTTAAATTGTACACATTGATAAAGGTTACTTGTAACCGAAACATGTCTGAGTACAGTGTAAATGAAAAGTGTTGTAATACAAAGTATAATTATATTTATTCAAATGTGAATCAAATTATTTGAAAATAGCATCTAGTGGTTATTTTATTCCTTGTAAAGGTTAATTGTTTTATTATTTCGGATATATAACAACAACAACACAGACCACGCCGTTGGTCCGGAAGGGTAGGCAGAGATAAGAGACTACCACACTACTCTATCCTGACATACCTTTCAAGCTACCTCCATATTCATACAGCGAGTCGTATTAATTAGTCGCATATCGATTCTTCCAACTTCTAATATGGCCAACCTTTAAAAATTGATTAATTTGGTCATGACATGTTTTCCTCTGTCTTCCTCGACTTCATACTCCAATCCAACGTAAACGTATTCTTCGCACTGATCCTTTAAAAAAATATATTCAATATGTTCCGCTCTGCATTGATTCGGATATAAAATATTTAAAATAATTAAACTCACATTAAAAAAAAAAATTTCAGCAACCAGATAAATTGCTTTTATACGCTATGTGAATGCTTAAATATAACATAAATTGTAAATCGTAAATACTTCACGAAAAATATTCGACAGCTTTTAACAAAATATTACTGAATTTAGTCAATATTCAGCAAAAAAGATCTCGTACTTCATGTAAGTATGGAAATCTTGCTCGTCCTCGATAGAACCACTTGTAATAAAGTCGTTTCTCGGAGGCGGAGGGAGGCTGAATACACGCAGAGATGGGAGTGAAGTGAGCCGTGAAGGAGGGTATTAAAAAGGGCGGGAGAGTGTGAGAAGGGTGTGAGATGCAAAGTGGCTAATGTACACAGGATTATAAGGGCGTGTGCAACACGTAAGAATGTGTCTATAAGGATTACTTCATTTTTACGACGATACTGGACGGGCGTTTGTAAATGCCATTTATTTTTTGTTTTACAGATATACATTTTTGAATGGTATGAAACAAGTGCCGTATTTATGTCGTAAACGATAAAATATATTAAAAATGATTATTTTATTTATTATTTCTTGAACAATGATGTAAAACTATCAATCAGTCTGCTGAACGCAATCTCCTTGAATATTGAGGTCTTTCATATTAGTGAAAGTACGTTCAGAAGACAAACTCTGACTTTAGAGTGTGTCTTGTCTTCCTAAATTCGAACCACGCTCGTGCCTTCCTGGTATTACATATTATATTTTAACTATTCTTAATAAATTATTTAACTTTAATATTGTTTTTAATACCTTTGATTTGATAGATTGTAAATTCCAATTAAATAGTTAGTACGAATGATCTGCCAAACTTTGATAATGCCTAAGCAAGCTCAAACACGTCATTCATTCTAATTAATAAGTAATTTTTTTAAGCTCAAACACGTCATTCATTCTTATTAATTAGTCTTTCTTGATTTAGATTGACTCTAGTTAAACTTACAGTCGGACCAATGAAACGCATACTTTATCAAGACATAAAATATTAACTGTTTAAACTAAGAAAACTTTATTATAAATATCACAATTATATATAACGAGAAAGCTGTTTCGCTAACACAGGTTAGCGAAACAGCTATTGCGACAAAAATAATCAATTGTGATATGTATACCAATTTTTGTTATAAAACTGGTAATAATGTTGAAATATTAAAGTGTTACCACCAAAACAATGGATTATCTAAGACATAAAATGTATTGCCAATAAATGAATTATGATAAATCATCAAAATAAAAGTAAAAATATATGTCCGGTTTTCAGGAAGTACTTCATATCATAAAGCAGTAAAAAAGATAAAGGTTTTTGATAGGTTCTAAAATTGCGTTATAGAATATATCATATATTAATTATTACAAGTTTTACGTCAATAGTGCACAGTAGTCTAAAAATTTGACTGGTTTTCAATAAGCGCTTCATGTCATGAGGCGGTTAACCATAAGCTAAGAAGTTAACAATAATGTTATTATTAATTGTTAAAATATATGTTTTTTTTTACCTCAACGGTGGAAAAATAGTACTACACTTGAATAAGTTCTGAGTTAAATTATCATTCAATTGAAATTTTTTTCAGTATATCTTTTATTCGTCAACGATTTTCCATTAAAGTTTTTCGATTCTCAATAGAAAATCTTTAATTTTCCGTGCCAGCAAAGTTTATTTTAAATTAGTAACACCAAAGAAGTGAAAAAAAGCGTGTAATTTTATATGTAACCAAAAATGATGAAAGGCAGAAAATTTAATATGGTACTCTCTTTAAAAGAAACAACAATGAAACAGAGAACACGTATGACTGTCTCTCAAGCAAACGCAGTAAGAAATATAAAATACGTAATATTATAACTTGGAGATAAATATTTTGTATATTATGACAAGGCTTGTCGGAAAATTGTGTAAGTTTTTCACATTGTTTTGATATTTCACGAGCAGACTCTCTTCAAAGTTTCCGCAGAGAAAATACACAGAGACGAAGGAATTTCCTCCCCCATTACGTCCTTTGAATAACAAAGTGGCGTAGGCCCTTCAGACATAACTTGAGGGATGAAGGACTCAACCCACACACCATCTGCCGTTGAGTTCTGAAAGCCGAAGGTGGTTCGCGTCTCGGATAATTTTCCATTTACAATCATATCGCAATATAATGTACGGGAAGTTTATTTACAAATCAAAGATTTCCGAGTTTGGCGTACTGAAATATTTATAGATTTTAATACAGAGCTTCCTCGAATTATTGGTTTATGCTAATATCGTGAACTTGTAGAATATCGGTGGTTTGAAATATAATATCTGAATTTAAAATGTGAATCGTGGTAATACTTAACATATACCTGTATATATTTTAAATAGTCCATTGTTTTGGCCAAAACACTATGATACTTTAACATTTTATAATTGTTAATGAAAAACTTTGTTTTTATATCACAATTGTATTTATTTAACGATAGCTGTTTCATCAACCAATGTTGACATCATCACGTGTTACAAACATTTTTTTTTCATTTAGAATTATAATATATATTTGTATATTTTTTCAATTCATATTTATTTTTTAATTATTTGGAAAACAAATAAATGGTTCAAGTGAAAAACGCACCAAGTACCAAAAAATACAAAAAACTAAGTTAGCAGTTTAGTTAGAACGAAACCTATTTTAGTGCCAATTTTACTTCAACCATTAAATTTTTGTACAAGGATTAATTGTATCTCAATAGAGACGAATATGTAAATTGTTTTCTGGGAACTAGTGGGAACGATTAAAATACACATTTTTCAAAAATTAATTTTAGATAAACTTAATGGTTAATACTGTAAAAATACTATAATGATGATTTACTGTAAATATACTATAATGATTTTTTAATGACATTCGATAATGTCTTAGACATGCGAAACATATCATTAGCATAAAGTTTAATTAAGCTTCTATAAAACAGACGTTTTCATTCGATTTAATTAATTAACTTACTAACTAACTAACCATCACGTCTCCCTGAAGGGGTAGGCAGAAATAATGGACTGCCACACTTTTATTTCCTGACATACTTCTCTAATTTCCTCTACATTCATACATCTTGTCAAGCCCGCACGTCGATTTCGCCGATACCTCACGTGGCCGACATTTTATATTTGATTGATTTGATCGTGCCACGTTTTCCTCGGCCTTCTTCTATTTCTAGCTCCGTTCACGGCGCGGCGCGCCGTTTACATATATACCTTCTTCCCCATTCTGTCTTCACTCATTCTTTCCATGTGTCCAAACCATCTTAACGACCCTTTCATTATTTTGTTCATAACACTTTCATTCGCACCGCATTCACTTCTAATATTTTCATTCGACACTCTATCATACACAGAGTATCTAGACATTCGTCTTAGAGATCTCATTTCTACTGCAATTATTATATTTTCATCCTTCTTTTGCCAGTTTCATGCTTCACTTTCATACATAAGGGTTGGCACAAGAACACCATTATGCACTGCCATCTTAGCTTTTTCGGACAGGCTTTTGGTTGGGATGACAACTTTAAGTGCACCATTTACTCTGTTGTTAATTATTTAATAAGGAGTTTTACATCATTGTTTAAGAAACAATAAATACGTAAATTATCATGAATTCTAGAAAATATACATTTTTAGTGGTATTAATTCTTATTAAAGTGGCCTGTCCGGTCTCCCTGACGTTGGCGATCACTCTGGTAAACTCTTCTCTATTCTGCGCTGACCGGAATAGCTCCTCCACAGTTCCGATTCCCGTCCATTCCCTCACATTGCGCAGCCAAGATATCTGCCTTCTCCCTGCTCACCTGCGGCCCTCTATTTTTCCCTAAAAATGAGATGCAGCAGGCGATATTTTTCTCCTCGTAGAAACGATACGAAATCTTGCGGACCATAATTAAAATATCCAATCTTCATAGATGGCGCCAGTGTTTAGATTGAAACTACCATGTGGTGTTACAGATTAACATATATACAACTTCCAAAAATTTGTCAGACATGGTGGTCATAAGAAAAGGTGGAATGGGGAATGTTGTATTACATAAAGCGTTCGCTTAACCCAACCAAGGACAGGTCATAAGTCCTGTAAACACCTCGATCACCATATTCTGTTTCCAATTTGCATCTTCGTCTCTATTGGGATACAATTAATCCTTGAATTGATAACCCGCAATGGGTAAAATCCAGCATTCGTCTACAAGTATTTGTATACATTCAAAATGTTGCAATTAAAATATCGAATGATTTTACTGAAATCTCTTGATGGAAGTTCATTTTAAATAATAATTTAATAAAACGATGTTTTTTAACTACTTCCACTTTTGTCTTTATTTAGACAGCGACCGGTTTCGCCAGGCTCACTGGCATCGACAGACTGGAGACTGACAGACCAGTCTGTCGATGCCAGCGAGCCTGGCGAAACCGGTCGCTGTCTAAATAAAGACAATAGTGGAAGTAGTTAAAAAACATCGTTTTATTAAATTATTAATTAAAATATCGTTTGGCACCGCAATAATAAAAATATCGTTTGGCATCGTGGCATGCCAGAACCGATGAATGATGATTTTGATTGCATATAAATGCATGTGTGACGAATTTAACCGTCGCGTTGCCATGTGGTCAATTGAGTTTCCACTGCCAATTTAAAGTTGATTTTCTTAAAACCTATGGACCCTAATATTATTAAAAAAATTGTAATCCTCCATTGAAGTGTTCTCAATATTTCGTAATAAAAAAAAAGCAAAAAATTACTTCCTTCATCCCAAAAAAAATATTTTCTAAGACTGCCCTTACCTTCATTCGTGTTAAGGTAGAATTTGTTTTGCTAATATTTACAACTTTATCAAAAGTGACAAATACTTACTCGCTGTTTTGAACGTATTATAAATTATATCTTTGGCCTTTTCAATATGTACGTAATAATACCGACTGTGGACGGAAACGCAGGACGCAACTTAATAATATCAGAACTGTGAAAATATTAACACTTTACCAAAAGGGACAAATATTAATACGTACTCGTTGTCTTGAACGTACTATACATTTTGCCTAGGTGCCTTTATCATACGTAAAATCTCGTAAAGTCTCGCCCCGCCGGCCGCCGCGCGGCGCTTGTTTATACTTGATGTCAGTTGCTCGTATGCTGTGACGCATTCCATATCAGAAATCGCATGGTTCCAGAAAAAAATTAATAATGATATGTTTTTCAAATAATCCATGTACGAGTATGTTATAGATATCGATCTGTTTCTAATGAAATTCCCTACAAGATGACATAAATTAAATTTTGATTCATTGAGTCATATGCTTGATATTTAGATAAAGTTAGCGGTAAACTGAACTTACCACATGGGAGCGAGCGTTTTGTTTTGAACACGGTACGTTAAGGGTTAAGGATGCATACATTTTGCAAAATATTACTACCTTACATTATGTTCGTTCTCATACGGTGTAGAGATTTCTAAAAGCGTATTCCAATCTAGAACTCTGAGTACGTAATTGCCGTTACCCGCTGCATCCAATACAAAACGACACAAAGCTGTACTCAGAGTCTTAATGGACCCATCACTTTTGTCTCAGATACAAGTCCCCTCTCTCCTCACATCTCCTTTCTTCTCCCATTCTTATGTTTTCTCCTTGAAGGGATGACGTATTGACTATGCAGCTTAAGAGGCAAGAGCATTGCTTTGTTGAAACCGTGAAAAAAGGTTTTCTGAATTCCATACAGTTTTAGCATAAACAGTCAAATATCTAAAAAATGTAAAAATACAAAATTATTTAATACGAAGACTTTTATTTTCTTTAAGTTGTATTATAATTTATGTATATTACATGTTTCACATATCTATATTTATTATTATTCCCATAAATGATAAAGAAACTAGAAAACCGACGTTTTCATTCGTATTGATGATTAAGTATGTATTTTACATCTTCTTCTTCTTCTTCTTCGATGGCCCTACAGCCCATATCGAGCCTTAGCCTCCAGTTTTCTTCGCCTCCAACTCCTCCTGTCCTCCGCTTCGACCCTCCAATCTGACACTCTTAACAATCTTGTTCCATCTCTCCCAACTTCATCCTCCCATCGCAGCCTTGGTCGTCCAATTGGTCTTCTACCACCTGGGTGCCACTCCAGCAATCTTTTTGGGGTTCGCGATGACGGCATCCTCTGCACGTGACCGGCCCATATCATTGTTAAAAAATAATAAACGATTTTAATATTATTTATTTTTTCTTAAATAAGGATGTTAAACTCTATATTAAATAAATAATTTGAATGAAAACTAAAAAAAAAAAAAAACTCGTAGAAGACAGACTTTTTCATTTATATTAATGACATAAATATTATTATTTTATTATTGATAAATAAACTTTTAAAAATTGTGACAAGATACAATGATTTGGATATATGTTATACATTGTTTTTTTGTGAATTTCTTTATAAATAATGGAAAAAAAAGAAAATTAATAATTAAGATTCCCCCACATATCTACAATGAGTCATACACGCACTTCGATTTTTCTTACTTCTTGCATGACCAACATTTCAAATTTAATTAATTTGGTCGTGCCATATTTTCCTCGGTCTACCTTGACTCCGTACTCCATTTACATCGTTAACGTATACTTTCTCCATCAATGCGCTTTATATGTCCGAATCAACCTTTTTGCGATCCTTTTATAATTTTGTTTTTAATACGAGTACCTTTATCCGCTCTACATTCCTTTCTTATATCAGCATTTGAAATTATGTTATTCATCGTTCTACTACACATACGTCTTACGGACCTCATTTCTACCGCATTCATTCTGCCCTCATCCTTCTTTTGCCAGTTCCATGTTCGCTTTTCGTAATGGTTGGGACCAGAACTTCGCTGTTAATGGATATTTTCGTTTTCATTGATATCGTATTGAATTGATTGTAGTATAAATAAATTATACGTTATATCATGACGAACTAAGACTATCTGTCTGTGTTGCAAATATAGCTAGCCGCAGTTGGTGATTTTTTTTTTACTGGAAATTAAGCCAACCCTATAACGGGGCTTAAATTGCTTATCATGCAAATAATCATAAAGATGTATTGCTCAAACATATACCAAAAATATTAAATTGGCGTTAGAAAAGCAAATATTCCAAATTTGAACATTTTAAATGATTATTGTACTTCTGTAATAGCAGAGCGGTAAAACAAACCGACCGTTTGAGAAAAAAACGTCTATGGTCTATTGTGCTCGTTTTTCAGCTATATTGTCTATTGTCCCGAATGGGACTCGCAATGCCTGGAGTTGAAAGACGTGGAATTTTCGCCATTGCATTTTTGCATCTGCACAATGAATAGTTATGAAAAATGAGTATTTCAATTTAAGTTTTAACGTTAAATTAAATATTAACGAACGGCGATTAAAACTATTTGGACAGAGTGTTTCTATGAAAAAATTATTAATTTTATGAATTATTTACAATAAATAATGAAAACTTTAACTAACCATACGCCGTCTCCCCGAAAGGGTAGGCATAAAGAATGGACTGTCACATTTTAACCGATGCGGCACTCCATCCTTGTCTTTTCGACCCGCGGGAGACGCGTTGTGATGGGTTGCAAACCTATAAATGAAAACGTCTGATTTCTAGAAGTTTTATTATACGAGTATTTTGTGCGAATGACATGTTTCGCCTTTTTAAGGTGCTATCGAATTTTCTCATTCTAAGGCGATGATTATTTGATAATTTCGAAAGACGAAACATGCCGTTCTCATGAAATATAATAAAACTTCTTGATAACAGACGTTTTCATTCTTTTAATTTAATTGCATTCACATGTTTCGCATGTCGAAGGCATTATCGAATGCCATTCACATAAAATATATATCTATAAAACTTCTATAAAACAGATTATTTTCATTCGAATTAATAATTTAACAGTAGTAGATCATTGTTCAAGAAACAATTAATATGCATAAAATATGTCATTAGCATGTTTCAATTACCTATAATATATTGAAGTGATCAAAAAATATATATAAATTTAAATACACTATTTTGAAATTTTGCATATTAATAATAAAAACCTAGCTTTAAACAATTTATAAATTTTAGAAATTATAAAAGCAATAAAAAATATTGAAAATATAATAAATAACCAATTATATTTCAATTTAATTCCCATGCTTGATTTGTTCCTGTTATATTTTCCTTCTCCTCAACCTTATTATATATACCCTTTCCACTCGATATGTTCCCGTTACATCTCCCCTCTCCTCAATCCTAATTATACCCATTCCACTTTTATAAAAAACTCGATTTCCATTTAGTAAATAAGTGACCGCTATGCTTTATCTGATAGTTAAAATTGTAAACATTGACAAAGGTTACTTGTAACCGAAACATGTCTAAGTTCAGTGAAAATAAAAACTGTTGTAATACAAAGTATAATCATTTTATTCAAACATAAATTAATGCCAAAGTTTTGATATATGCATATGGCAACGTTATACTATATTAGCATTATATTCGTTATACAATATTATAAATGAAAAAACGAGTTAATTGTTTGAATTCAGAACACACATAATTCGTACTCCCCCACCCACTAGTCCCTTTTCCGCCGACGAGCGCCTTTTCAGCGAGACTTCCGGTTTCTTTTTTTTCGGATTTGAGCTGGAAAATAATATTTTCGAGTTTTTTCAACTAAGAAAATGAATGGTATTTAGAAATTTTCTCGTAGGATGTAATTTTAAAGGTTTTCCACCATCCACTTTTTCGGAAAAACGTAAATTAATTAAGAAAAGCGGAAACGTGTATAACAAATATTCAGATACGTGCTTAAGTTCTGTTGAAAATATTTGAATAAGTTAATATCTACACACGTATACATTTACAAGAGACCCTACTTACTGTATATTTATTTTGATCTACAGTATTTATTCTTCTCGTTTCATTCGGAGATCATTAAAAATGTAAGTGGTGTACTGGTATGTTTGAAACTAAGCAATAAAATATGTGAACCTTGGTCATCTGTTTGCTTTTGGAAGAGGGGGTCAAGTCAAGGAGATTGATAGGAGAATACAGCTCAGTTGGTGCATTCGGAAGGCTGGGCAACATCTTTAAATCGGACATGCCACAGAATTTAAAGACAAAAGTGTTGGAGCAGTGTGTTTTACCTGTGATGACCTATGGATGCGAGACTTGGACGTTAACTAATGAAGCAACGCACAATATGAAAGTTGCACAACGGTCCATGGAAAGATCCATGGTGGGTATCTCGCTTAGAGACCATATACCAAACGTGGAGATTAGAAGACGCACCAGGGTCACCGAAATAGGGATACTCATTGCAATGATGAAGTGGCAAAGGGCTAGGCATGTGTGCCAACGGGATGATGGAATATGGAGCCAGAGGGGTACGGAATGGAGGCCAAGGTTGGGCCGAATAAGTATCAGGAGACAGCCTACTAGGTGGAGAGAAGATATTGTGCGGGCAGCAGGAAGGGCCCGAAGAATACTGGTGAGAGACCGAGAGGGATGCTGTGGGGGTGGAGAGGTTTACGTCCAGCAGTGGATGGAGACAACCTGATGAAGAAATATAATAAATATTCTGTCGAAGATAGGAAACAGTGAGAATACATTACTGGAGATAACATGTGAAGAAAGCATGTTCTGAAATAATGATAAACAAAGCGGTAAATAAAGTACCAACACACAATCTACCTCAAGGAAGACCACCGTCTTCTACACCTTTTCCTCTTAGTGTAAGACTTGTGGCCTGTTTCTTAACCCTTAACGTACCGTGTTCAAAACAAAACGCTCGCTCCCATGTGGTAAGTTCAGTTTACCGCTAACTTTATCTAAATATCAAGCATATGACTCGATGAATCAAAATTTAATTTATGTCATCTTGTAGGGAATTTCATTAGAAATAGATCGATATCTATAACATACATGGATTATTTGAAAAACATATCATTATTAATTTTTTTCTGGAACCATGCGATTTCTGATATGGAATGCGTCACAGCATACGAGCAACTGGACACCAAGTATAAACTTGTCTCCGCGCCGCGGCCGGCGGGCGAGACTTTACGAGATTTTACGTATGATAAAGGCACCTAGGCAAAATGTATAGTACGTTCAAGACAACGAGTACGTATTAATATTTGTCCCTTTTGGTAAAGTGTTAATATTTTCACAGTTCTGATATTATTAAGTTGCGTGCTGCGTTTCCATCCACAGTCGGTATTATTACGTACCTATTGAAAAAGCCGAACATATAATTTATAATACGTTCAAAACAGCGAGTAAGTATTTGTCACTTTTGATAAAGTTGTAAATATTAGCAAAACAAATTCTACCTTAACACGAATGAAGGTGAGGGCAGTCTTAGAAAATATTTTTTTTTGGGGTGAAGAAAGTAATTTTTTGCTTTTTTTATTATTACGAAATATTGAGAACACTTCAATGGAGGATTACAATTTTTTTAATAATATTAGGGTCCATAGGTTTTAAGAAAATCAACTTTAAATTGGCAGTGGAAACTCAATTGACCACATGGCAACGCGACGGTTAAGAGGAATTGGCCTCGTGTGAGGTCGACTCCCAGCTGTCGATCCATATCTTTGGTCTGTCCGGAAGTTGTCTACCTTGGAGTTGGCCGTGCAACACAATGAAACGGAGTCTGGATGGATCCATTCTCTTCACGTGTGCATACCATTATCTTCTTCTTTGCCTCCCGCACATAACGACCTGCATATTTTCTTTAGCCTTTAGTTCTTAATAATTTCGCGTAGTGTTTTGTCAGATTTGTTTCTGAGCACCTTTTTTATGACATTCTGAGTTCCTGCTAAAAATACGCTAAATAAAGTAAAAAGCACTGGAAATATTTAAGTGCAAGGAACTTTTAAAAAGAGCAACGAAATTTTACAGATAAAACTGGATTTTATCTACATCTGTTGATCTTATAAAAGCACAAAATTCTAACTTAAATTTATTTCCAGTACTCGTATGCAAATGCAGTCAACTGTGGAACTCATATCAGAATGGAAGTAAAAAGGGTATAACATAATCTTCTCTTTATATCAAATTTAATCTTCAGTATTTTGAAGCGTTCTGTGTAAATGTAAGCAGCCCGCTGCATCCCTTTCATAGTCGAGAGTAAATCTTCAATGTTCCCGCCATGATCCGTACATTTCTGCGCATTTATTGTATTCAAAAACCATCCTCTTTCTTCGTTTTGCCCATTCATTGCCGGAGCTAACAATGGAGAGAAAAAACGCACAGAAAATCCATCAGAAATGCGCATCCTATGTATACTAGACGGCATACTTACTCTGCATTGGGTTATATATTGCATTCTGGAAGCTAAATTTTCCAGAATGAAAAAAAAAAAAAATCGTTCTTGTACCGACCCTAATGTATGGAAGTGAAGCATGGAACTGGCAAAATAAGGATGAAAATATAATAAATGCAGTAGAAATGAGATCTCTTAGACAAATGTGTGAATAATCTGTGTACTCGTATGATAGAATGTTTTCGCTTTAATTGATAAATTGATAAATTCACTCCATTGTGAACGGCCGTTCACAATGGAGTTCTGGTCCCAACCCTAATGTATGGAAGCGAAGCATGGAACTAGCAGTAGAAGGATGAGAGCAGAATAAATGCGGTAGAGATGAGGTCCCTAAGACGTATGTGTGTTAGAACGATATATAGAACGAATCGACGTGCGTGTATGACTCGTTGTATGAATGTGGAGGAATCTAGAGTGGTTTGCTAGGATAGAGTAGTGTGGCGGTCCATTCTCTCTGCCTCTAACGGCGTGATGGTTTGTTTGTTTGTTTGATAGAATGTTGTATGAAAATATAAGAAGTGAAAGCGGTGCAAATGATGGTGTTTTGAACAAAATAATGAGAGGATCATTAAGATGGTTTGAACACATGGAAAGAATGAATGAAGAAATAATGGTAAAAAATTATATGTTAACGATGTTAATGGAACTAAAAATAGAAGAAAACCGAAGAAAACGTGGCACGATAAAATAAATCAAATATTGAATGTCGGCCACCTACGTGAGGAGTCAGAGAAATCGACGCGCGTGCATGACACGATGTATGAATGTTGAGAAATCGAGAAAAATATGTCAGGAAAGAAAAGAGTGGAGGTCCATTATTTCTACCTACCCCTTCGGGGAGACGACGTGATGTTAGTTAGTTAGTTATGTTTCAGTACATATATAAATATAAATATTTTTTATTTTTAAAGTAAAAAAAATACGCTCATTGTAGGGAACACTTCTTTAATATAGAAAGCGGTCTTAAAACACAATACATAGTATACAAAAGAGTTTTCAATCATTTCCATTACAAATTTATTTCAATTACAGTTCTTGTTAGGTTAATAGAAATGTATTCGACAAGTGTGTAAATTGATATAATAATCTACTCGAGAATCAGTACTCGCTCTCTGGCCTGGACAGCAAGTAGTCCTTCAGCTCAGGCAGGGTAAAGACCCTCTCCACGAGAGCCTTGAGGTGGCGATAGTCCTCCAGGATGTTGAAGCGGGCTAGCAGGCTGTAGTACTCGTTACCCCCCGCGAAGTAGAAGTCAACCCATGTCAACTGAAACATAAGGTTATATGGATAAATGGCCAAAGTAAAAAGTGAAAATTGAAAAAGGAAAAAGACGTTTTCATGAGTATAAATTATTGAATATCGAGTTTTACATCACTGTTCAAGAAACAATAAATAAAAAAGCATATAGTTAAAATATGAAGCGAAAAATTATGTAGTGATAAAACTGCAAAATCATGCTTTCACAATAGACAATTGATTCACATTATAATACTTTATTATATTTTGATATATTTGTCATCACTTAGTGTTACGGATTTACATTTTAAACACTTTGTATTTAAAGACTTTATTGCACTTGACACAAATATGTTTCGGATTGCACTCATCTTTATTCAATGTGCACTATCCGAAACATGTTTGCGATGAGTGCAATTAAGTGTTCTAAATTCGGATTGTACTAAAAAAAAATTCACAGTGCACAAACCGAAACATGTTTGTGACGAGTGTAATGAAGTGATACACACATTATTTTAAAAATCGGAATCGGATAGTACTCAAATTTCTTCACAGTGCACAAACCGCAACATGTTTGTGACGAATGCAACAATGTTTTGTGAAAAAACAATGTTTTCCAAAGTATTTCGAGTTTGTTCGAAGGTTTTGAATTAACAATAATATACAAATTGATTGTGATTGATAATTAGATTATTATTATTATTATTAGATCGTCAATTATATTATTAATAGGATAATATTAAATAGATTTTAGATGAATAACATCGTAAAACATAAATAAAAAATATCATAGTAAAACACATGAGAACGTTGTACTGTACACTAATTAAACCAACGATTTACGCATTTTCAAATAGAACACACTAAAATATAAGTATTCAAATCAAAATTTTCCTTATTTTCAAAATAATATATTTACAGGTTATTTTAACTTTAATTTAATAATATGACTTTATTTAAAATGCAGGCATTGAATCTTCATTGTAAATCTCTGGATCTCTTAGATGACTGTATAGATACTGTGTGGATGATAGAGTAATGAAAATATAATAAGTGAATGCGGTGCAAATCATGGTGTTATGAATAAAATAATGAAAGTATCATTAAGATGCTTGTGACACATGGAAAGAATTTATGAAAAATGAATAGTAAAAAAGTATATATTAACGATGAAAATGGAACTAGAAATAGAAGAATATCGAGAAAAACGTGACACGATCAAATAAATCAAATATTGAATGTCGGCTACGTGAGGAGTCACGTCGACGCGCGTGCATGACACGATGTATGATGAGGAAGCGAGAGAAATATGTCAGGAAAGAAAAGTGTGGCAGTTCATTCTTTCTGCCCACCCCTTCGGGGAGACGGTCTGATAATTAGGGCACCATTAATATTAAATATCTAAAAAAATAACTCCAAAAAAAATTATGTTTCTTAATAATCAATTCGATGCAGGCCATCTCTAGTGCGTGTCCACGAAGCGACTTATATATTCATCTAATTGAAATTTATGTTTTGTTTCTAATAAAAAAAAACTAAAAATACATTCGATACATATTTGAAAACTTTTAATTTTTTTTAACTAACTAACTAACTAACCATCACGCCGTCTCCCCGAAAGGGTAGGCAGAAAGAATGGACTGTCACACTTACACCGATGCGGCACTCCATCCTTCTCTTTTCGCCCCGCGGGAGACGCGGTGTGATGGGTTGCGAACCTCATCGCCACCAATAGGCATCTCCCGCGCACACTTCGATCTTCCAACATCCACAAAATAAATCTAAAACAAATAATATGAAATACAATGATATAAAATAAAATTACAAAATAAAAATAATTTAATACAAAATGTTATTTTTAGATGGGGCATATTTGTCTATTTAATTTATGTTCCACGAATCCACCGTTTTTTTTTTAATTTAGCACATAATGTAATAACACATAATGTTTTTCCGATGTTGCACATGTTGACATGAACGATCCAGACTTTTGTGTTTCTTTAATTTATGTTACACGTATCCACCGTTTTTTAAATTAGCTGTTATATGATTTAATTAATGTTCCACGTATCCACTTTTTTTATTTGGCAGTAATTAGGCAATTAAAACCAACTAACACCAGCAAGAACTTTAAAAGAATATTTAAGAAATTATTCAAATTGTCATTGGAACAAATGAAAAATTTATTTTTACACCTGTCAAAATTTTTTATATAAACGAAAAAACTTGTATAATTTTGACATCAAAACATAATTTTTTTTAATAAGTCATTCTAATTTACTTATACCGCTTGTACTGCATGATCGAGAGGGTTGTGTTATGTAAACAAATTCGTGTTTATCTTCAAAATACGAGTACTCAGAGAGCTACCTTAGTTTTTCAAATACCACGTTGACACTTTACTAATACGCATGGAGGTTTAGGAGATCGAGAAATAATAATGTAAAAAGTGAAGTCGTTTAAATGAAAAAAATGTCGTTTCTGTCATATCATCAAAGATTTTTTATAAATAATTTTGTGATAATATATTTATCATAGATTTCAATACCACCTCTTCAAGAGCACTTAAATTTTATGGTTATGACATTTATAAAAAAAAACTAACTAACCATCACCAGCCACGATTTTCTTTCCTGACATATTTCTCTCGATTTTTCAACATTCATACATCGTGTCATGCACGCGCGTCAATTTCTCTGACTCCTCACGTGGCCGACATTCAATATTTGATCGTGTCACGTTTTCCTCGGTCTTCCTCTATTTCTAGTTCCATCTACATCGTGAACATATATATTTTTTACCATTCTTTCTTCATTCATTCTTTCCGTGTGTCCAAACCATTTTAATGATCCTTTCATTATTATTGTATTGCCAGTTCCATGCTTCGCTTCCATACATAAGGGTTGGTACAATACACCATTGTGCACTGCCATTTTACCTTTTTTGGATAGGTTTTTGTTTGCGATGACAACTTTAAGTGCACCATTCACTTTGTTGCCTGCCCCAACCCTTCTTTCAATATCCCTCTCCACTGAATCGCCCATCTTTTGTAAACATACTATGTAAATATACGGACTCATCTACTTGCTCCGAATGTTCATCATTCACGCTAATGTTACAGACTGTGATAATTTCTTCTTTTTCAAAAATCATTACCTTGGACTTATTCACATTCTTTATCAGATCATTTCACATGCATACCTCATACATACTATTAGCCAGGAATTTTAGTTCATGCTCGTTGTCTGCAAGTAGGACAGCGTCATTCGCATTTAAGATACAGCTTACTGACATTCCGCTCATTTTGGCACCTACATCCAACCCTTTCAGCTCTTTCATACACTTGTCCATATAAAGATTAAATAACCACGGGGACATTACGCAACTATGACATCACATTTATAAAATTCTTTATTATAAGCATCATGTTACTTACTTTTCCATAAGCCAAATACCCTCCGTTGTTTTTGACCATTGTATCCAAAGTGTTAAGGAAGAGGGGTATAAACGTAGTTTTGTATTCGTCATATTTTTTCTGTTGCATTAAAACGTCATCAATATCTCTCAACGAACGAAGTGCTAAAAAATAAAACTGTTTTAATTTTTGATATGCTCTGGAATTAATCTTAAAGATTTGCTGATAGTGAATAATGAATCTTGTTTTAAGGATTAATTGTATCTCAATAGAGACGAAGATGTCAATTATTTGGAAACAGAATATGGTCTTATTATCTTAATGAATTATCTTAATTATGAATTATCTTAATAGATGGCGCTAGTGTAGATGGACCTACCAACAGTGAAGTTATTAAAAAATATTAACATATATACAAGTTCCAAAAATTTGGCAGACGTGGTGTCGTAAGAAAAGCGGAATGGTGAATGTTGTTAAACATAATGTGATCGCTTAACCCAACCAATGACAGGTCATAAGTCCTGTAAACGCCTCGACTACCATATTTTGTTTCCAAATAATTTACATCTTCGTCTCTATTGAGATACAATAATCCTTAAAAAAGAATTAACCCGCAATGGGTAAAAATACAGTATTTGTATACAAAAAAAAACAAATTCTATGATCCATGTTATTTGTTTACCTTAAATTCAACACCAACTTGATATTAAAAAAGTAAATCATTTACCTATCTATTTTTTTTTTACGAAATTAGATATGGCAGGAGAATAGAATAACATTTTTTTTTTATAATTACATGAGTAAAAGTGTTTTACTATTGTATTGGCATTATAAAGTTTATATGATGTCTTTGCAAGACGGAACTTTTCACATCCAAAAATTATAATTAAAAAAATTATTTGGACTTTCAGATCTTTGTTCAAGAAACAATAAAAAAACATGTGTATGTTTTGCTTTTCGTATTAATTATTAAAAATATATATATTAAATGTTCGTATAAAGCAATTTTCTTTGTGTTGAGACATTTTAAAACAATATTATTTGTATTTAAAATAAAATAAAATAAAAACACTGCACTTTGTTTTTAACCACGATGCGGTTATTTTAATTGCTGACCAGTTTCGCTTGTACCCAAGCTTCCTCAGGGCTTCTTTATAACAGAACAACACTTGGACTTGGATCTCTGATTTTTGGAGTGAGACTGAAAGTCTGTTACTCCTTCTCATTGACGAGCAGAACAACAACACAGATTTACATGTATATATATAGTAGATAGAAAGAGAGGGAGGGGGCAGGAAACAGGGACAGGTATATTCGAAAAATGTTTACCTCCAGAAATAGCACATTTCTAAGAAATTGCCCGGAATGCGAGTGAAAATAGATCAAAAAGATAATAAGGTATGTCACGTAGCCGTAATTACTAATGCAACCAATCACAACAAATGGACGAGAAAATTACCTAGCTTTGATGGAAATAAGTTAATAATAGGACTGAAAGATGAATTGATTCGAAACTAGTCGGCAATTAAAATAACCGCATAGTGGTGAAAAACCAAGTGCAGTGTTTTTATTTTATTTTATTTTAAATACAAATAATAAAAATATTTTTTTTTTAAAGTATGCTTAGGTATAATTGTATCTTTCATACTCATTCTAAAATCGTAGATTATGTCAGCAGCCATGTCGATCTGCACAGATTCCTTGTCGTTCTGTCCATCTAGATAACATTTTTTTCCGAGGTACCTGCAGATGGCACGACTTTGGTGTAGATTCAGTCCGTCAATTTCTAGGAGGGGTAGTTGGCCCATAGGCATCTCTGCAAAGCAATATTTAAAAAATCAGATAACACATATTAAACATGACATTGGTATTAAAAAGTGCATTTAATGGAATTTAAAAATATGTTTTCAGTGGGTAATTTTAGTTTCCACTTTCAAAAACCTAAATTCAATCCAATCACAACTCAGAATATTATATGTTGTTCGTGGTTAAATTTAAAAACTAAAAACTAACTAACTACCCATCACGCCGTTTCCCCGGAGGGTTAGGCAGAAATAATGGACAGCTACACTGTACTGTTCTGACATACTTCTCTTGCTTCCTATACTTTCATACATCTAGTCATGCCTTACACGGCACCGAAAGAAGAAGATAAAACATACATATTTAATACCAGAAACGCATGAAAGACGGCCCTTTATTAGACGAGACACTCTCTAAAGTCAAGAGTATTTGCATTCTGAACGTACACGTACATTCACTAATTCAAAAGATGTCGATCTATATATTCATACTACAAACAATGGAGAACCAACTGTAAAATAAAACATTTTCTTATTTGGTATTGATCATTATTTAACATCAGTTTATTATAAACAAAGTTATTATTTTAATAATATTATACATAAACTTAATACAAATAATTTCCAGTACAAAAGTATACCATTACGACACACATCTTTATGAGATAAAAACTTAGTATATAAACATTAAAAATATTGTTATTGAATGTATTATAAATATTTCTACTGAGGTATATTAAAACTAAAACATCATATTTAAATACCCGTTTTAACCGAATAATTTGACGAATATTTTTGCGCTATGTAAAAAAATAAATTGAGTTTAACAATAATAAAGATAAAACGTATACATGCAAAATAAATGTAATATAAGAATTAAAATGAAATTTAAATAGTGTTCTTGTACCGACCCGATGTATGGAAGTGAAGCATGGAACTGGCAAAAGAAGGATGAAAGTAGAATACATACAATAGAAATGAGATCTCGAGAAATGAGAGATGTAGTTAATTTGTATATGATAGTGCTAAATACAAATAAAAGAAGTGAATCGGGTGGTGGTCTTAGAGATAGAACGCTTGGCTCCTTTTCCAGGGGACATGGGTTCAAGCCTGGACACGACCAGATTCCTTCTTCATAATAATGAGTTATTTTCTGCTCACATTGAAGATTGTAAAAATAAATTCTAATATCGTTGATTTAAATCCTTGGTATTTTGTATTTTGAAAAAAAAAAATGCAGTGCGAATGGAAGTATTATGTTTTAGGTCATTAAGATGGTTTGTTTATTGTTTATTTAATTAAAAAAATTATATTGATACCAAAGATTTAAATTTTATTAAAAACCTGTACTGGTTCCAAACAGCCGAAATAAGACACGGATACGAGAAGTCTAACGCAATTACCATCCAGCGAGGTGTGAGACAGGGTTGTATCCTTTCACCATTGTTATTTAATCTCTACTCCGACTATGTTTTTAAACGAGCCCTCATCAACACCGAGAAAGGACTGAAAATTAATGGCGTTGTGATAAACAATATAAGATATGCCGACGACACTGTTTTATTAGCTGAAAGTGTCAGCGATCTTCAGGACCTCCTTAATCTTGTTGACGAGTCCGGTGAAAGATTGGGGCTAACAATAAATATCAGCAAAACCAAATGGATGACATTCGGACGGCTTGACTACAGTGGATCAGTTTGTATTTGAACGGCCGTAACGTTGAAAGGGTGGAAAAATTTAAATACCTCGGCAGCATACTAACACAATCTCTTGACCCAGATATAGAGATAAAATGCAGAATCGAGGCAGCAAGAGCTACGTTTAATAAAATGAAATCACTCTTCTGCAATGATAACGTAAACTTGAAACTCCGCCAGAGAATGATCAAATGCTATGTGTGGTCTGTTTTATTGTACGGGTGTGAAACTTGGACCCTGAAAGTTAACTCAATGAACAGACTGGAAGCATTTGAAATGTGGCTCCATCGCCGAATGCTCAGAATTCCCTGGACAGACATGGTTACCAATACTGAAGTCCTGAGGCGAGCTAGAGTTAACAGGGAATTGTTATCAACTATCAAGGTTCGAAAGATCTCATATCTGGGTCATATACTGCGTGGGGAAAAGTACCACCTTCTCCAACTGATATTGGAGGGAAAAATTTAGGGACGCCGAGGGCCCGGGAGGAGACAAATGTCCTGGCTGCGAAACATGAGGGAGTGGACCGGCATCCGAAGTGTTTAGCAGCTGTTCCGAGCGGCTCAGGATAGGGACAGGTTCGCCGAGGTGATCGCCAACGTTGGGGGGACCCGACAGGGCACTTGAAGAAGAAGATATAATAATGATGAAAAACGTTCCTTACTTGATTTAATTTCAGGCCATTCCGTTCCAAATCTGTCGATTCGAATGTCGTCAAATGGAATCTTAGCATAAGCCATAATCATTCTGATTGGCTCTCCTAATGCACGAACATTAAAATACGTTAGTTTACAGAGCGACATTTTGAAAAAAAATTATGATCGAAATTTAAAAAAGCGAATTCCAAATTTAAACAGGCTCGCAGAAACAATTGTTCATTTTATACGAGTTATACAATCACAAGGCAAAATGTGACTGAAGAATGTTTTGATATTGGCAAACAACAATGTCGACGAACACTAGTTATGTATGTGTGAGTAGAAGTGATAAAAATAACAACTAAGTTGAGAGTCAGAGGTGTCATAGATATAATTTTTATCATTTATTAATGGGAAGACTTTGATTTATTTTATATGTGGTAAGTAAAAAAATACTTGAGAATTTGAAACACAACACTGTATATTTTTCACTTGTGTTTATTCAATATCTTTATAAAATAATAATAAAAAAATTAAAACACAACACAAAAATGAAGTCATTATATTTATTATGATGATTTGAACATTTTACAAATCAATACAATAAATATAGTGCACACATGAAATAGTGCCACTTGCGGTCGTGCCATTTGCGGCCAGAACAATTATCATTCCACTTGCGGTCGTGCCATTTGCGGTCAAAACCATTATTGTTCCACTTGCGGTCAATTGATATTATTAAAATACATGAAATAGCGCCACTTGCGGTCTTGCCATTTGCGGTTTGAACAATTATCGTCCCACTTGCATTCAATCGATATCATGAAACGACATATGAAATAGTGCCACTTGCGGTCATGTCATTTGTGGCAGAACAATTATCGTTCCACTTGCGGTCGTGGCATTTGCGGATGGAAGATGTATCGTTCTACTTGCGGTCAATCGATATCATTAAAAGACATATGAAATAGTGCCACTTGCGGTCGTGCCATATGCAGTCAGAACAAATATGGTCCCACTTACGGTCAATCGATATTATTAAAATAAAATAATGTTATTAGTGACCCCACTTGCGGTCAAAGATAAATTTAATAATTTTTTAAATACAACTAAAGTTTCTTTAGTTATTATTTTTCAAGCTATAACATTTTAACTACACATCTAATTAATTGTTTAAGTTTTTGAATGACATTGTAATTTTCCAGGATCTAACCTAACCGAACCTTCTACGGTGTTCGTTCTGTGTTTCTTTCCACTAGTTTTTTTGTGATCTGCAGCTTAGCTATCGTTAGTGATTTGATATCAGTGACAGTGCCGAAACCGGACAAAAATGTATTATATTTGTACAATAAAAATTAAAAAAATAGTCATAATTACTTCGTTGTAGAAAATACGAAGTTTCGGAACAAGACATTAATATAAAAACATTATATTGTATTAATATTGTCCTCCCGATGATGAAGTTGCGGAAATTTCGAAACATGTCGAGGAAATAAACCCGAAAGTGGAAACAATATGTTTTTATTCATAAAAATACGTTTTAAGAGATTTTGGAGTGTTTACGCCTTGATCAACAAAATCAAGAAAGGGTCACTAAAATGGTTTGGACATATGGAAAGAATGGATGAGTGCAAATGGTTAAAAAGATACACACAAGTAGTGTGAATGTATAAAGAAGTCGAGGAAGGCCAAGGAAGCCATGGCATGACCAAATTAATCAATTACTGAAAGGCGGCCATGTTCGAAGTAGGAATGTGTGAATGTACAAGAGGCGCGAGAGTTGTGTCAGGATAAAACAATGTGGCGATCCATCTTCTCTGCCTACCCCTCTGGGGAAACGGCGTGATGGCTAGTTACTTTTTTAGTTAGTTAACGCCTTAAATTTATCACAAAAAATACTTGTCTATTTTTATCTGATTTTCATATTTGATTTACTACACATTTGTCTAAGAGATATCATCTCTCCATTGTTTTCATACTTTTGATCTTCATATTTTTGAGATTGTTATGTTTTTTTTCAGAATTGAATAATACAATAAGCATGTTAGTGGGACCCGGAAAAAGACTTAACCTGTTCTGAACAGCAAATATTTTTTAAGTTATCTAAAGTAGCCACCTAACCCAAAAAGTACGTGTAAATATTAATATGTAGTACTCGTATGATAACAAGTCATATGTTTCGAATAGATAAATCTAGATAAGAATCACAAAACCTGGAATGATATATTGTTTTTATTATTTGTGATATCTTCATTATGACTAAAGCAGATTATTGAAATATATATGCCAAATCGTATGTAAACAGAGAATTGTAATTAAGTGTAAGGTAGAAGCATTAAAATCTATTTGTTTTATTGCATGGATATTTGTTTTTTCTGTATGATATTGCTTTTTTCGGGAAAACGTACGTTTTCTAGATATTTAAATTTCAAATACAATCATTTTGATAATGTCCTTACTAGGCACGTTTTTATCTATTCGACCATTTAAAAAAATAGTCAGAGCAACTTTTGAGCGTGAATGAGACTATAATTTATTGTGTCTCGAACAATGTTGTAAAACTCCATATTAATAAATAATACAAATGAAAACGCCAGTTTTTTAGAAATTTTATTATATTTTATATCGACTGTCTAATGCAATATTTAATGTGACATTTGGTAATGTCTTAGACAGGCGAAACATGTCATTAACATAAAATCTAATAAAACTTATAGAAAACAGATGTTTTCATTCCCATTAACACTGAAACCGTAATGTTAAATACTATTTTTTATTTTATTATTATAGTTTTATTATGTTTTAATCTTTAAAATATTATTTGATTTTTGGGTTATGATTAACTTCAATTTCGATTCATTAGTCGCTAGGCATGGTTAATTCTAATAATCTTTTATATTTGTGAAAGCTGTAATTAGCCTTATTTGATTGTTTTTATGTTTTTTTATATATCTATAATATTAAAATCGCTGTTTGTTACCCTAAATAAATAAATATTATAACATCTAGTAAACGTATGTTTTCTACACATACTTGTATTAATCACTTTAATAAAAACACGCCATATTAACGTATTTCTCTATATCATCTTCTTTCTCTCTCAGCTTCATATCAGGTCACCTGACGTTGACAATCACATAAGAGTATTGAGATACAATTAAATCATGAGTTTATAAATTACTTAATATTCAGATATTATTTATATTATGTAAAATTTTTAGAATTTCATTAAAATTTTGGGTAGAACTTATTACGACTGTTAAAGAATTCTGCTTATATATAAATTGGTCTTGCTGCATGCTATTGTGTGTTATTTTTTTTTTATATCCAACCCCTAATAATTCTCTCGACACGACCGTTTTAATTTTTCCGCTAGGAGCGAATCTCGGGACGACGGATGTCGTAAGCTTTCGTCGGCTTTCCGGTTCCCGTTACACTAAATTTGTCGTAACATGGTCCTACGAAAAATACGACGATATAATTCTGCAAACACTTCGTACCCTTACGAACAAAAATAGAATTTAAGGTTTCAAACCTTCCACCAAAATAACTCATATCTATTATCTCTTTTAATTTTGTTTTCGCACTTTATTCACTTTGCAGGTTTATATTCCTTTAAATTCCTTGAGTAATTATTAAATACAACATCTTTTTGGCGGCCTTCCTGGTAATCTCTTGCTGCTTGGGTTTTCATCTTAAACAATTTTCGCAATTCGTTTATTCTCCATGCGGTCCACGTGATCTCTCCAAAAGCGCCTTCTGCTTTTTTCTCATCTTGCTTTGTCCTCAACACCAAAGACAGACCTTACCGTTTCATTTCTGATCCGATCCTTGAGTGTTTTGCCTGCGATGGAGCGTAGGGAATTTCTGCTACTCTAATAAGGTTCTTAGTCTTATTGGCATAGACTCTGAATCCTATTACATACGTCATGATGGGGTGGATGCATGCTTTGTGTATCTTGACTTTACTTTCGGTTAGCATGAATTTGTTCCTCCATATGGTGTCGTGCAAGCAGCCAGCCACGGCTATTCCTTTGTTAGTTTGTGCTCGTACTTCATCATAAAGGTCACTGTAGCTACAGATCTCTCCACCTAGGTTAGTAAATCACTATAACTGTATTTCATCAAAATACTTTTATCAGCAATAATTCATTAACTTTTTCATTTTGACCAATATTCTTGTTTTATTAAATATGAATCTTTAGAGTTTTGTGATTTTGATTTGCATACGGGAAGGGAAATTTGAACGCTTATAAGATGCATTTAGAGTGGAACAATAGAACATGGAAAGATAATTCACGGTTACTGAAAAGAAAATTTCGTACACTTTGGGAAAATTTAATTTAGCAGTATCACTTTTCTATTCCCCGCAAAACGATACACTGCGAATCATGAGCAGTGGCGGCAAATGGAAATATTTTTAACTCTCATTTAAATTGTATACATTAATTTTATTTGATTCGTTACCTTATTATGTGAAAATCTTAAATATTTTTAGACTATTGTCATCATAGGAAAAAAACATGCTGACTCCAAGGTAAAATAATATACTGGTACCGGCAATTTTGAGATATTTACACAAATAAGGGGTTTCAACTTTACTATCTCACTATTTTTACTTTCCTGTAACACGATTTTTAGAATTTAAATTAAGTCATAATTCAACTATGGTAAGAAGCCAATGCATGGTGGTTTGACATATTAAAAAAAATTAAACACTTTGTATAAAACCATTTTATTGTGAGTAAGCAGCGCCAACCTGTTTTACTCTGTAACGAGCTTCATACGCAAACTGTATAGTCCTGTATTTTTTGTTTTAATTTGTGTATAGTCCTAATGAAGCTTGTTTCAGAGTGAAACCGGTTGGCGCTCCTTACTCAAAATAAAATGATCTTATACAAAGTGTTAAGTTAAATTTCTTTCTTATTGGTTCTTTATTTTTCACACGTTGGTTAGTATATTTTCAACTAAAAAACGTCTATTGATCTCTTCATCTTCTTCTTCAGTCCGTCTAAAAGCTCATAGTGCTTAGAGCTACCTCAAGGATCATCCATGACCCGTTCTATCGCGTGCAGGATACCTAACACTCCAAGTGAAGACAAACCTCATCATGTAGGATGCATATAGTCTAATATAACCTGCACATTGCAGTAACGAGTGTACAGAGACAAACGGACTGGGAGCAGTAGACAACCGATAGGGCGGAGTGGAGAAGAGTCGCTATGTGCCAGGGGCCGGAGAGACATAGAGGACGGTGTCCAGCCGTAGGGCCAGAATGTCCCTATCCGGAGTGTGACAAAGCCTGTCATTCAAGGATAGGACCATTCAGCCATATCAGGTGGCACCGAAGATAAACCTAGATATTTTTTGTGTTCTTCATGCTTGTACCCACAGGCAATGGGCATTAATTAATTATATAATTATATGTTACTTTTTAAAGTTCCCGGACCCAGGAAAATCTAACCAATAAGATTATGTTTTTTTTCTCTCTAAGGCCAGAAAGATTTTTTAATATATTATATATTTTTAGATAAATAAAATACTGTGTAAATGCTTATGTAACGGTATGACAGATTAAACAGAAAACTTTGTTATCAAACTTTGTCATTACATTTAAAATTAGATAAAAAACATATATATCAAAGATGTTATGTAGATATCCTAGATAAGAAATAGTACAGCTAAACTTGAAGACTCACAAAAATGGATAGGATAAATATCTTTACTTTTCGTTTCAGGTCGATCGGTATTTTTCGGTTTTTAAGGATGTAACTCATGTTTCCGAAAGCTGCCTAGCTTAGTCCAATTCTTCTTTTTAGCTCTGAGGTTTGGTTATCTCGTTTTTTCATTTACTGTTGTTAATTGGAACACTGTGACAGTTTATTTATTTAATTGAATATGAAATTCATTATTACAATTTTTTTTATTTAATTTCTATAAAATTAAATAAAACTATGTTTTTTATTAACTACATCCACTGATTGTCTTTATTTAAATTTTCGTATTTTCTTTCGACTTGGTTTTTCTTATTTTTATTATTCCATAGACACATTGAATTTGGTTTGCTGACAAGACACACCAAATTATTACCGTACAAAACATTGCTGAGACCAGTACTTGTACTTGAGCAGTATGGTGCAGAGTGTTGGGTTCTGAGCAAAAGGGGCAAAAATGAGCTGCTGGTCTTCGAAAGAAAGGAGTTGAGAAAAGTCTTTCGGCCTCACTGTGAAGGTATGGTGTGGAGATAGGAGCTGCAAGGACTTTACTACGAGTCCAACGTCGTGAAGTTTATAAAAATACGGCGTCTTAGATGGTTGGGAAACCTCCAGCGAAAAATATCGAATCCCAAGGAAGATACTCAATACACGACTAGATGGATAAGGAAATGTATGAAGACGAAAAATAAAGGTGGATGGTGGTACACTATAAAAAATATCTGAAACAATACATAATTAAAAGTAAGATCTAAAAATGTATCCATATAACTCAATTGGGTTTAAAAAAAAAAAAAAAATGGTTTGGACACATGGAAGCACCCCAGCCAGCGCCCTTGAGATGAGTAATTCATAAAAATGGCGCTTTATAAATTATCAAATTTATTATTGTGATGGAAAGAATGAGTGGAGACAGAATGCTGCAGAAGGTATATGTTAACTACGTGAACAGAGCAAGGCTGAGAAAAACGGGAAATGATCAAATCAATCAAATCGACGTGCGTGCATGACACGATGTATGAATGTAGAGTAATCGATAGAAGTATGCCAAGGAAGAACAGTGTGGCGGTTCATTATTCCTGCCTACCCGGAGGCGGCGTGATGGCTAGTTAGTTCGTTAGTTAGTCAGTTGTTTCGTCAACGAGACAACAGATGATGTCCTATTCAGGATACATATTATGCACTTGTATTTGTTTACCTGGGGAGCAGTATTACATGGGATGGTCGATCCAAGAAAGAGGTCGATAGTCGTATCCACCAGGTTAAACTTGCCTTCAACAATTGGTCTAAAATATTATAGTCCAACAACATAGACATGAACCTCCGAAAACAACTTTTAAAAACATTGGTGTGGGGTGTTTTACTGTACGGCTGCGAGACTTGGTGCCTGGGCGAAAGAGAGCGCAAAGGCTGAAAGCATTTGAGATGTGGACCTACCGACGAGTTGCTCATGTTTCATGGAGGGACCACATTACAAATGAAGAGGTTATTAGCAGAGTTGAAGATAGTAGGCACGTTTTGAACACCATAGCGGAGAGGCGCGCAAGATGGATTGGTCATGTGTTGCGACACGAATGTTTCCTGCATGATGTGTTGGAGGGAATGGTCGAGGGATCGATTGGCAGAGGACGACCTCGCCAAGAATACCTAGACCAGATTTGCCGAGATATGGGCTGCACTTTTTATGCGGAGTTGAAGAGAGTTGCCGAGGACCGGGCGGAGTGGACGAGGAGATGCGTCGTCTTGCTGCAGACCAATCATTAGATTAAGACTGGAGAAGAAGATTATGCACTATGAAAGTATTAAGGATTTGTCTATTTTGTAACTTTTGATTTCTTCGAGAACTTTTTTAAACGGCCCATCGCGTGCCCCCGCTGAAACGCTCTTCATGGCGGCTAAATAAATTGTTTGGCCGCCCGTTCTCCTAATAACGTATGGTTTTCCGTTATACCATTAATCTGGTTTAATAGAGGTGGCCCGTTACTGGCGCAGACGGCCCGTCCAAGCGGCAAATGGAGGACCGCTACTGTTGTCGGATGCTGCGGCGGAAACGGCAGTAACTCATAATCAAACGAGAAACATCGATTGTTCATAAAATTCTTTAGAATAAATTAGTTGAGAGGATAAGCATTTCTTAAGTACTTCGACTTACTTCGATGGCCCTACAGCCCATATCGAGCCTTAGCCTCCAGTATTCTTCGCCTCCAACTCCTCCTGTCCTCCACTTCGACCCTCCAATCTGACACTCTTAACAATTTTGTTCCATCTCTCCCAACTTCATCCTCCCATCGCAGCCTTGGTCGTCCAATTGTTCTTCTACCACCTGGGTGCCACTCCAGCAATCTTTTTGGGGTTCGCGATGACGGCATCCTCTGCACGTGACCGGCCCATCTCAGTCTATTCAGTCTGACCTGTGTGGAGAGACTGGGAGCTTTGTAAATATTGTACAGCTCGTCATTATGCCGCACTCTCCAGCCTTCACCGTCATTCACAGGCCCCAGAATTCTGCGCAGCACCCTTCTCTCAAAAGTATCCAGTCGCTCTGCAGATTTCGCTGTCATTGTCCACGCCTCACACCCATAGGTCACTACTGTTCGGATGATTGTTTTATACAGGGTGATTTCGGTTTTGTATTGTTTTATACAGTCTTTCACATTCAGAAGACATATACTCTTGACTTTAGAGAGTATCTTATATCCCTAAAGTCGAAACATCTCTCATGGGTTCGTAGAATTTTATCTAACTAACTAACCATTACGCCATTTCCCCGGAGGGGTAGACAGAGAGAATGGATCGCCACAATGCTCTATCCTGGCTTACCTCTCGGGCTTCCTCTACATTCATACTTTGTACCTTGCACGCACGTCGATTATTCCGACTTCGAATGTGACCGCCTTTTAGTAATTTATTAATTTGGTCATGCCATGTTTTTCTCGGTTGTCCTCGGCTTCTTTTTCCACTCACGCTACTTGTGTACAACTTTTTAACCATTCTACTCTCATCCATTCGTTACATATGTTTAAACCGTCTCAGGGATTCTTTTTTAATTTTATCCATGATGCAGTCATTTGCCTTACATGTCTTTCTTTTTATCATACATCGTTTTCCCGCACATTATTCTTAGTAATCTCATTTTCATTATCCAAGACCGGGCATTAGACTATGTGCCCTATCTGGCTATATATGTCTAGCCTATTTTCACTTCAATTTGGCTGTACGATCCATAATGTCTGAAGACTTCATCATTTTCTGCGTAGTCTGCAAATGATTTATTAATGTTTAAAACAAGATATTGTAAAATAAACTCTTAATATCATCATGGGGTCATGGGGCAAACGATAACAGCGCTTTGTATTATTGAAGTCAAACTCCATATTTCTGTTTGTGGATTAATTTAAATAATCGAACTAAAGATTCTGCATGATAAATTGTAAACGTGGATAATAGTTTTATGTGAAATAACCACAGCAACTCACAAAGATAATCATTTCAGAACCAAGCTGCCTCTGGTGATGCCGGTGGGGAGAGCAATCAAACTGATGAACATGATCGCTTCGGAGATCGATGTCTTTCGTATTCGTGAAAGTACGTTCAGAAGACAAATACTCTTGACTTTGGAGAGTAATTAAATAATTTTACAATAATTGTTTCTCTGTAAAACTCCATTTTGAATAATTAATACGAATGAAAACGTCAGTTGTATAGAAGTTTAATTAAATTTTATGGGAATGACATGTTTCGCTCTTGTAAGGCATTATCAAATGTTTGCCTTAAAAGGACGAAACATGTCATAAAATATAATAAAACTTCTAGAAAACTGAAGTTTTCATTCGATTTTGCTTCTGATTTTTAAGTACACAGTGGAATATGGTACCTATTTCATTAGTTATTGAAATAAAATTAGTGTGGCAGTGATAGCTAGCTGCGAAAACAATTCTTAAATATAAGATAACAGGTATATAAATAAAGCTTAAATACAAAAAATTGCTTTCAAATATTTTTTTTGTTCCATTAGTAATCATAAATTAACATTAACACATTTTAATGAATGACAAGAACCTCCAAATTTCAATTTATTTGATATTTCTTATTTTATTATCAATGTGTATAACTGTGTTACTTCTCCATTCGTTGAAGCAGTCAATATTCCTGTACTGCGTTATAGGCATCACAATAGGGAGAGAGCGTCAGGTTTGGATTAGTATAACTTACTAACCATTACACCACGTCGCAGAAGTCCTAATAGAGGATAGATCGCCATGTATTCCACCTTCTAATGGCTTATAGCAAACGCGCAACCCTCGAACCCGGACACAGTGCTTTAAACCAATTAACCGGTTAGGTGCCTTAAGCGAGTATATTCGCTCTCTGATGCCATGCCCGTGGGACCAACCATACAAAATGAGCGAGTTAACTCGCTTAAGTAAGGGCTGTTTCAAAATAATTTCTATTACGAATTCAAAAAATCTAAAATATGGAAAATTTTTAATGACATGGGTTTATGAATAAATACGACGACCTTCGTGGCCGAGAGGTCAGAGATCCTGGGTTCGATTCCCGGCAAGGGCAGTGTGATTTTCACACTGTCTTTGGTCTGGTGTAGAATCAACGTGACAATAAAATGGCGATAGATTATCTACCTATCACATGTCACGAGAATCACTATGATAGCTATAATACCCTTTAAATCGATTTGGCTCATACTGTCATGATGTAAAGAGTAATTCAACAAAATAATAATAAAAATACTACGATATTACATTTTATTGATATTGTCGATTTTTCAAAAATTTGCCTAAAGGCTACGCATGACAGTCTACATGAGTTTCTAATACATGATTGTCAGCTTTTGTGGCAGTTTTTTGGCGTATTATGTCTTACATATTTCTACCTTCAAATTCGCGGTACTTTATACTGTATTTGTTACTGTCGTGCATTTCATCTCACTGTTGTGAATTTTACAAATTAAAAATTGTTTTTAATATTAAAAGCATGATCTCTGTGTTCGTTTTTTTTTTACCAAGATTATTGTATTTTTACGCGATTTTTCATAACATTCTTTGAATTTATTATCAAAAAACATAATTCTATAAGGTTTTGTTTTTCAAAAAAATAACAGCTCTCCGATATCGGCCATACTAATACCATCCGGCACATAAAAGGTTAAATGAATAATCACATTATCATTGAATTTCAGTTCGATCAAATACATAATAGTGTTATAGGTATGACATATTTTATGTGAACTTAAATTTTATGGAAAGAGGGTGCAATTAAAAATTGTAATCGATTGTGTTTTTAATGAGGTATTTTGTGGATTTAATTTTAAAAACACCTAGCTTGAAACTGTAAATGTTTATTTTATTTCTTGGTAATGTCACACGGCAATTGACATGCGTTTTATACAAATATTGATTTAATTCAATAAGGAGTTAATAAAACTGAAATGTAATGATTTCGAAAATAAAATTTACATATTATGTCAAAACTGACTATATTCATGAAAAAAATATTATATAATATTTATTATAATATATGTAACCACATCAATGATGGGCTTCTGTGTCCCAAAACATGGTTGTTTTTGGTATTCATTTCATTTCTATTTTATTTTTAATAAAGCGTTGTGTTGCAAAGTGACAAAATTTTTCTTAATTATAATATTTTTGTTCAAATCGCTTACTCGCTCAATCGATTCTTTCCGGTATAAACGAACTAACCATTACCCCGTCTCTCTGAAGGGGTAGGCAGAAATAATGAACTGCCACACTTTAACCGATGTGGCACTCTATCCTTCCCTTTTATTATTATATCCTTTCCACTCCATCCTTCCCTTTCCAGTATACGTCTTCTTATTCGTACTACGTACTTCATTAGTGATTCTCTGAGGGCCCATCTGTTTATATCGTGTACTATCACTTTCAGTGGAAACAATCTATAATCCATTTCACGGATGATAGCCCTACAGGAAATTTCAGTTTCTGAGAGATTTTGATCGGTTTTCCGTGCAGGAATACTTTAATCTTTGGTCCACGAGATTGCGTTATTTTTTCGCGTGAAATAAATCTAAGGTATACGTTTTATCCTTTTAAGGTATCAAATTGGTTCGTTAATTTTAAAAGGTGAACACTAGGGACAGGCCAAAGCAATCAGGAAATTCAGATTTTTACCGGTTTTTATTGTATCTTTATGATTGATGAACGTGGTAGTTTCCCGTTACTTTCCACATTTGTATACAGCAGGTTGTTTGAACTCAATTACTGTATACAACTGTTTAACTCTCATGATATGTGAAAATAATTTTAATTCTCGTTTACTAAATAACGTTTAATTCTCATGATATGTGAAAGATGACTAATCTATTGCCATTTTATTGTCACGTGAATTCTACACCAGACCAAATACAGTATGACAATCCCAATTCTCTGCACCACTTGGAACGGGTTCTGAACTCTTGTTATTCCTGTCCTCTATTTGATTTTCCGCAGCCAGGACAGCTGCCTTCTATCAACTCCCTGACGTCCCTCCATTTCACTCATTAATATCAGTCGAAGAAGGTGGTATTTTTCTCCTCTTAGCACATGACCCAAATTTATAATTTTCACATTCAACAACAGCTCTCTATTGGCTCTGGCTCTCTGCAGTACGTCTGCATTACTGACTCTATCGGTCCTTTCATTTTCTCTTTCAGAGTCCAGGTTTCAAAGCCATATAGTAGAACAGACCATATATACATTTAATCATTTTTTGTCGGAGTTTCAAGTTAAGATTATCGTTGCAAAATAATGTTCTCATTTTATTAAATGC
Source organism: Lepidostoma basale (assembly GCA_022606425.2). Taxonomy (NCBI): domain Eukaryota; kingdom Metazoa; phylum Arthropoda; class Insecta; order Trichoptera; family Lepidostomatidae; genus Lepidostoma; species Lepidostoma basale. Next base: position 710,695 of record JAHDVF020000149.1, on the reverse strand, counting down.
AGCTCGTGCAACTTCAAGTCTGCATTTTATTTCAATGTCCGGGTCAAGCCCTTTAGTGATAATGTTGCCAAGGTATTTAAATTGGTCGACCATTTTATCATTCGCACCATTCAGTTGCAGAGTGGATGAAGAATAGTCAAGTTGCCCAAATGTCATCCATTTGGTCTTCTTAACGATGATTTTCAAGCCCCATTTATAATATATATTTAGTTTAATTCCACTTGTTTTTTTTTTTACTACGATCAGTTTCTGCTGCTCGCTGCCATCTTTTGGTCATCCAGACAAGAATATGACCGGAAAGGATTTTTAATTATTATATTTTCAATTCACAACATTAATTGAACAACATTTATTGCTTTGCAAAAAAACAACACTTTATTTTAAAATTAAAAATCAAACTTACACAAACATGTTTCGGAGACAGAAACCCTTCATTTGTGCATTTTATATAAAGTGTTATTTTACACAGTAATAAATATCGTTCTATATAAGTCCGTAACACAAAATAATAATGATTATATGTAGAAGAAACAATATACTCGTATATATGTTTAGATACTCTTTTACCATGTCAGTCATTCTTGATTTATAAAAGCTGTCTAAAATTCTAAATGAAACCAATATCACTGCAGCAACTTTAACGTGTTTCCACTAATTAAGTATCCCGCTACACGAAGCATTGCGAGAGAAAATCTTCCATCTAGGAGCACAACAATTATTCCGTACGTCATCCTGCAGATAAGGGCAAGTCTCGGCCGGGGTTTAACCACCCGCCGGAGATTAGAACCCGGGATTAGGCGCGCAAGAAGTAAGAATGAATTACTTCAACAGACTCAAGCTGTATGTTGACCCAAAGTTTAACTTAAACGTTATTTATAGCTATGATTGAAAAATACCGCTCGACGGAACGAAAAACCGAGGATTAAAATCTTTAACCGAACAATTTAAAACCGACGGCTTTCATGTTGTTAAATATATTTTTAAGAAAATAAACGCCTTGTGATTTTATATACACAATAAAATAGTGTCGTATTCATCTTTGGCGATTTTTATTTTGTTTATAGAAATTTGAGTTTGACTGTTGTGCTGACCTGACGATGCTAACATCGGTTAGCGAAACAGCTGTCGCGACTAAATATAATCAATTGTGATATGCATAACAAAGTTTTTCATTTAAACAGTTAATAATGTTGAAATATCAAAGTGTTTCCGCCAAAACGATAGGCTATCTACTTTTATTTTTCTTTCTTAACCCTAGAAAGATAACGTGCGCCTCGGAGGCGCCCGCAAAACAAATATATCGCTGTCTTTTTCTAACCGACGCGCGTGCAAGCTTGTGTTGCCAAACCAACTCAGTCGTCGATCAACCCCGCAGAGTGACAACTGCTTCTGCTCGGTAAGTACCACAGTTTTGTTGCTATGACAATGCGTTGCGCTCGAGAGGCGCATGTTTATCTTTTGTGTAACTTTTATTCATTTCATTGTGATTATGTTTTTGTTACTTTTTATTTATGTACGGTATATATAAAAGTAGGTTATTGTTATTTATTAATTTTAATCGTTTTTAAGATCGTTTAACACCATGGCGAGTAGAATAGTGTTGGATGACAGAGAAATAGTATATTTATTGAATGAAGAAGATGAAAGTGCAGATGATGGCAGTAACAGCGAGATGGAAGATTATATAAGTGAAGACGATGTTCAAAGTGATACTGATGACGAGTAAATAGATGGAGTTATCGACGAAAACGTGAATGACACCTCAACACCACTTGAAAATCCCAGAGATGACACCTCAACACCTGAAAATCCCGGACTTGACCACCGCATCGTTATTCCGCCTCATAGGGTAATTCGAGTTAAGAATAGACATGTCTGGTCTACTACTAAAGGCCAAAGTAGTGGAAGAACATCCGCCATCAATATAGTTCGCTCTAATAAACGTCCTAGTTGCATCTGTAGAAATATTGTTGAACCACTTTTGTGCTTTCAAATATTCATCACGGACGAAATCATTCAAGAGCTTGTACAATGGAGAAATGTTGAGATATCCAAATCTCCTGAACCTCCGGCTAAATTTCGATGTTATTGTGGCTTGTGTACCACAAAAAAGAAAATAATGTCTAAGACGACAGTGTGTGGAGAGCACAAAAATGATGTTTGCAAAAATTGTATATAAACATTGTTTTTTTGTGTATATCATGGTTTTTGAGACTGATTATCTCATATTAATTAGTTTGTAAGATAAAATACTATATATGTTATTCTACCTGTTTAAATTTTATTTTACCTAAATACAGAAGACTGCTGAATTTTGTTACTTTTTGTTTAAAATATCCTACATATTTTTCTTAAAATAAAATTTAAAAAATTATAATAACATTGTGTTTTATTTACTTATTAATAATATAACAATTCATTTAGGTTATAAAAAATATATATTTATTTTAATTTATTGAATAAACAGGTTTTAAATATTGTGCGCCCCTCAGGCGCTAGTTTATCGTTTCAGTACCATAAAATAAGGTTATCTCTCTAGGGTTAATAAGTTAACTCAATAGGCATTCATGATCAGTACAAAAACTATAACTGTCTATATGTAACAATACTGATGTAGGGTTTCTGTGTCCCGAAACATGTTTCTTTATATTTTAAATAAAATAATTGAATCTGTAACAGAAAATAGATTGAATCTGTAACAGAAAGTAATGGTGAATATTAGAAAAAATATGCAGTCCAATGTTTTGGCCGAAACACTATGATACATTAACATTTTAAACTGTTAAATAAAATAACTTTGTTTTTTGTGTCACAATCGTATTTTATTTTACGCGAAAGCTGTTTCATCAACCTATGTTGACACATCAGGTGTTACAATAATATATGCAAAATAAAAAAGCTAGAATGGCAGTGCACAATGGTGTTCTTCTACCGACCCTTATGTATGGAAGCGAAGCATGGAACTGGCAAAGGAAGGATGAAAGTAGAATAAATGCAGTAGAAATGAGATCTCTTAGACGAATGTGTGGATACTCTGTGTATGATAGAGTGTCGAATGAAAATATAAGAAGTGAATGCGGTGCGAATGATGGTGTCATGAACAAAATAATGAAAGGATCATTAAGATGGTTTGGACATATGGAAAGAATGAATGAAGAAAGAATGGTAAAAAAATTATATGTTAATGATGTAAATGGTACCAGAAATAGAGGAAGACCAAGGAAAACGTGGCACGATCAAATAAATCAAATATTGAATGTCGGCCATGTGAGGAGTCAGAGAAATCGACGCGCGTGCATGACACGATGTATGAATGTTGAGGAAGCGAGAGAAATATGTCAGGAAAGAAAGGTGTGGCAGTCCATTCTTTCTGCCTACCCCTTCGGGGAGACGGCGTGATGGTTAGTTAGTTAGTTAGTTGGTTAAAAAATAATTGTGATAAAAAACAAAGTTATTTAATTTAACAGTGAAAAAATATAAGGAATAGAGAAGAAGAAAAATATGTATTTTTTCAATTGTTTGAGCCATGGAGGTTTTCCCCATGGCTATTATCTTATTAAATTTAAACTTAGTTTAATGGTGTGTATATGCGATTGTAATATACAACCATTAATAATTTATGAGATAACCATCATACATAATAGGAATAATCGAAATGGGTGTTAGCCTAATTTCCTGTAAGTTAAATGATTTAATACATTGTCTATATAACTTGCTCTAAAATTTATAGCACTTTGTAAAAGAGGGTTATCTCACATAATCTTTAATAATTATCTTACTTGCTATCACGAGTACTTAAAAAAATCACCATCTTTTGGTATAAAATAAAGTTTTACTAACTAACTACTTACTAACCATCACGCCGTCCCCTTGAAGGGGTAGGCAGAAATAATGGATTGTCACAATATTCTTTCCTGGCATATTTCTCTCGTTTTCTCAACATTCATACATTGTATCATACACTAACGTCATTCAATATTTTATTTATTTGATCGTGCAACGTTCTCCTCGGTCTTCCTCTATTTCTTGTTCCATTTACATATTAAAAATATATTTCTTTCTTTGCCTCAAGGCTAAAGTCTTCAACCAGTGCGTCTTGCCAGTCATGACGTACGGAGCCGAGATGTGGACACTGGCAAAATATCTAGTCTACAGATTCAAGGTCACCCAACGCGCCATGGGAAGAGCCATGCTTGGAATAACCTTGAAGGACAGATTTAGAAACGAATTTATTCGACAACAAACCAAGGTGACTGAGGTGGCTCTGAGGATGGGCGGGCTGAAGTGACGTTGGGCTGGCCATGTCTGTCGGAGAACCGACGGCAGATGGGGGAGACAGGTTCTGGAGTGGAGGCAGAGTTGGACGTCCTCCTGCCCGCTAGACCGACGATCTGAAGAGGATTGCTAGCATGTATGGATGGAAGAGGCAATGGATAGGGGGCGGTGGCGTGCTTTGGGAGAGGCCTACATTCAGCAGTAGATGACAGATGGCTGTTGATGATTCTTTCTTTATTTATTCTTTCCATGTGTTCAAACCATTTTTAGGATCCTTTCATCATTTTGTTCATAACGATGTCATTCGCATTCACTTCTTATATTTTCATCCTTATTTTGCAAGTTCCATGCTTCGCTTCTATACATAAGAGTCGGTACAAGAACACCATTGTGCACTATTTTTACTATAGTTTTACTATTTTTGATCAATATATTTAAAATGAGCCCATCGATAGTAGGTGATATTGTAGTATAATACCCTTTTTTAATATTATAATAACGTAAGTGTTTTTTTTTTTTTCAAATTACACGTGTTTTATTAAGAAGCCTCTCTCAAAATTGAATATAATATTTTATATGGAAGTAGATTATCATAGATAAATGAAAAATTATTGATATCTAAGATATGCCCTGAATATCCATCTCTTCAACAAACAATTAACATAAATATTTTTTTGTGAATGTATACTTATACTTGTATACGAATCCTGGATTTTCACCCATAGTAGGTGGTTAATTCAAATTTAATTGTATCTCAATAGAGACGAAGACGTAAACTGGAAACTGAATATGGATGATCAAGGTGTTTACAGGACCTGTCATTGGTTGGGTTAAGCGCACGCTTTATGTAATTACAAAATTCCCCATTCCACCATTGTTATTATGATCATGCATGATAATTTTTGGAAGTTGTATATATACTCCAAATTCATGCCTATCTTCACGTGTCAGTTTTAATTGGCCCTCTATGTAGATTTGATTATACTAGTCAATCTTTTAAGATTAACCTGATGACAGGTCCTGTAAACAACTTGATCATCCATATTCAGTTTCCAGTTTGCTTCTTCGTCTCTATTGAGATACAATTAAATTTGAATTAACATAAATAAAAACGTCTGTCTTCTCGGAATTGTATACAGTTTTATATGGAATGACTCGTTTCACCCTTCTTATGCATTATCAAATGTCATTTGTAACCGTTCATAGAAGGGCGAAACTTGTCATAAAACTTAATAAAAGTCCTTGAAGATAGACGTTTTAATTTATATTCATTATTAAATATGGAGTTTTACATAATTATTCAAAAAACAATAAATATCTTCGTCAGACGTTATGTAGATAACAAAAACAATATTTAATTGTTGTATTATGTCATTTTAGAGTTATAATCAATTTAATTTTGTTTGTATTAGATACGTTGATTTTTCAAATTACTTGTAAAATTTCATCCTAAATGATTATAAAAAAATATTCATAATCAAAATAAAGTTTTATATATATATTTTTTTTGTTTTTTGAACGATGGGGTTAATTTCTTTATCAAATAATGCTAAAATCAAATTTGATGCATGAGTACGTTTTACTTTGCAAGAACATTTACAAATTTGACATATGCCAATTCACTAGAAAGGCGAAGTCAGCCATTATATATTATAAAATTTATAGATAATTTATTTTTATTTTTAAAAAAGACTAACATCAAAGATTTATGTCAAGGATTTTAGAATTTTATTTTACAATCTTTAATGTGAGCAGAAAATAGCTCATTATTATGAAGAAGGAATCTGGTCGTGTCCAGGCTTGAACCCATGTCCTCTGGATCAGGAGCAAAGCGTTCTATCCCTTAGACCACCACCCGATATTATGTGTGGGGGCAAATAAGGTGCCTTTACGTTTGGTATTATTAAGATATAACAATTGCACCCTGCGCCTCTGAAAACGACACAATGTCACCTACATATTCTACCGTTAAAAGAGAAATAATAAGAGAAAGATATTGGTCCATTTAAGCATCATCCCTGCGGCACATAAAGCCTTCTTATCATTATAAGATGATATAGATGTTTAAAATTATGATTTTGTAACACACTGAGAAACCGAAATAATAATCATTACTATAATCAATACGAATTAAAATGTTAGTTTTCTAGAAGTTTTATTATATTTTATGGGAATGACATGTTTTGATAATGCCTTAGAAGGGCAAAACATGATGACAAAATGTATTCTCCATAATTTTTCCCTAATGATCATGACTCACCGTTTTAACATTATATTCGTCCTCGCGCACACTTTCTCCTACCCCTCTCTCTCCTCTGCATATATTTCTTTATTTATTGTTGTTCTCTGATTTTATGTTTAGTTTACTCTTCGAGTCGACGATGAGCTTCGTCAGAGTGAGAGCTCCGGTTGGTGTTACCAAATAAAGTTGATACAAATACTAAAAGTGAATTATTATTTTATTAAATAAATACATTGATTGTTGAGTAATTATTCAAAACTCAGTATTAAATAATTAATACAAATGAAAATTTCTAGGTAAGGAAAAACATTTCATTTCGATAAAACTTCTAGAAAACAGACGTTTTCATTGGTATTATTTGTTCACGGTTGTAGTTTGTCATGTGTATCGATCCAGCTACCTCCTTTGAACTGTGATGCATTACCCACAAACTCGCCGTATAATAAATAATCCATAACGTATTTGTGCTGCTGCTCATTTATGGTGACACTCGGTTAAGTAAACCTGTGTACCATCATAGATGGCGTTACATCCGCAAATGGTGCACAAACAAGGCGCCTTATCTTAGACAATTTATACAGAGCGGCATTAGTGCAAACAGGGAGATACACCTGACACTAAATTAGGAGGTATCTTGCCACATCAGATGTTTACTATGCAGCAGTGGCGGCCCGTGAACTAGCGTTTATTTCATATATACGTTTTCTAGATAGTAACAGAGTATATACAACACTTATATTAAAAAAATATAAGTACATAGACATGTTTCGGACAACCAGTCCTTCTTCAGTGATACATATTATAAAGATACATATTTAAAATATTATAAAATTGTTTATATGACAAGTATTATGATTCAATTTAAAATTTAAAATAATAGTTTAAAGTTCTTATCGGGGTTCAGGTAGTTGTTTACAACAAAGGAAATAAATCAAAGATTAGACTTGATGTTAAATTCATTTGATTATTTATAATATTTTCTTTATTTTTAATTGCTTTTTTAATTTCTGAAATTTCGAGATTGCTCCAAGTTATAACAAAATCATAAACGTTCCAAAATAAAAAAATTGTAACATCTGTCAGATTATGAAAACAATTTCAAATATGTATCTTTATAATATGTATCACTGATGAAGGACTGGTTGTCCGAAACATGTGTATGTTATTTTATTTTTTAAATATAAGTGTTGTATATACAAAGTATATAAAGAGAAGTATGACAGGAAAGAATAGGCGAATCTATTTATTCTGCCTACCCCTTCGGAGGAACGGCGAAATAGTTAACTAGTTTTATAATGTAAGTATTTATATTGTGATAAAAAACATTTCATAGAATGACTTTTTTTCATTATTTAAATTAAAATATTAGAAATCTAATATCAAAGTACAAACAAAGAAAACATATTTTGGCATTATTGTTTAATGGTATTATTTATTTTTTCAGCTATAATGGTTCACGAAACGTCATTTTAATCGTACTCGTACAATGTTTTAACACCGGCTACCACTGTTTTCACTAAATATAATTTGATTTTTAACAAATTGAATACTTACGAGTAAATTTCATTTCAAAACGATTTGTGTTACGATTGATTATTTCATATAAATTAAATTTTCTTATTTTCTTATAAACAAGTGTTCAAGAGCGTGGAAAAAATGGTAACTGATATGATAATAAATATGTGTCACATTTTTTTGAAAGAATTTGTAAAAAAACAATATAACGAAAGTAGGGAGTCTGCACAAAATAAAAAAAAACAGCAAGGGGTCCACGGTAGATAAAAGTTTGGGAACCACTGCCCTAGACCCTAGACCACCACCCGTGGTAAAAAAATGTGTCACATTTTTTTTGGGAAAAAAAAACAATATTACGAAAGTAGGGGGTCTGCACAAAATAAAAAAAAAATAGCAAGGGGTCCACGGGACAAAAAAATTTGGGAACCACTGCCCTAGACCCTAGATCACCACGCGTGGTAAAAAAAATGTGTCACATTTTTTTTGGGAAAATAAACAATATTACGAAAGTAGGGGGTCTGCACAAAATAAAAAAAATTATCAAGGAGTCCACGGGACAAAAAAGTTTGGGAACCACTGCCCTAGACCCTAGACCACCACCCGTGGTAAAAAAATGTGTCACATTTTTTTTGGGAAAAAAAACAATATTACGAAAGTAGGGGGTCTGCACAAAATTAAAAAAAATCAGCAAGGGGTCCACGGGAGAAAAAAGTTTGGGAACCACTGCCCTAGAACCTAGACCACCACCCGAATTCTAATAAAGAATACCCATCAGCGTTTACATGTATAATCGCTTTGTCACAATATGAGCCACACGAAGTTTTGAATACAAAAAAATGAATAGTATAAAAATGTGATTTTGTTCGCCATAAAAGTGTGATGTAATGTGTATTTAAATGTTTCTAGGCGAGCAAGTTTCGCGAACCAGCTAACTTCATGCTTTTCTAATTTATCTCGAACCCAGAAGCAAACTGATGTTGCAAAACCGGGTAGAGACAAATGTGCTGAGTCAATGTAGGGAACACAGATGCCGAGAATGGTGGGAAAATTGATAAAAAGTGTAAGAAATGCGGTGAAGGAAAACTGGAGAGTGAAAATCTTTAAGAGGCTGGTTAAGCCTGAACACTTTGTGGACCAAACACGCATTTTTTTATCTCAATGTTACGAGATGAAATAAAACCTTTAATAAATTATCAGTTAAAAGTTTCTCTTTTATTAGTTAAAAAACCAAAGCACAATCTGGACCTGGATAAATGGAAAACCTGGTTAATTGACCATCGTAGGCCTGGTCCCTTGGAATGCCAATTTTCCAGGTTCTACTGTATTTTCATTGATGTGTTTAAAGTTCGCTTATTTTTTTCTTGTAGCCTTTCATATTTGAAATAAATTAACTCATAGTGAAAAACTAACTAACTAACTAACTAACCATCACGCCGTCTCCCCGAAGGGGTAGGCAGAAAGAATGGGCTGCCACACTTTTCTTTCCTGACATATTTCTCTCGCTTCCTCAACATTTATACATCGTGTCATGCACGCGGGTCGATTTCTCTGACTTCTCACATGGCCGACATTCAATATTTGATTTATTTGATCGTGCCACGTTTTCCTCGGTCTTCCTCTATTTCTGGTTCCATTTACATCATTAACATCATTTTGGTACATGTCTCCGACCGGTTAAAACACCGACTCATGTCAGATTGAGCAAAACTTTCTTTTTTGAGTTAAGCAGTGTTCTATTAGGCGTGCGATATGGAACGAATGGATGAGAGTAGAATGGTTAAAAAGTTGTACACAAGCAGCGTGAGTGGGAAAAGAAGCCGAGGACGTCCGAGGAAAACATGGCTGACCAAATTAATAAATTACTAAAAGGCGGCCACATTCGAAGTCGGAATAATCGACGTGCGTGCATGGTACGATGTATGAATGTAGAGGAAGCCCGAAAGGTATGCCAGGACAGAGCATTGTGGCGAACCATCCTCTCTGCCTACCCCTCCGGCACGATTGTTAGTTAGTTAGTTAGCGACAGCTGTTTCGCTAACCGATGTTACCACCCTCAGGTGTTACAATTAACTGACTTAAGATCTGACGATGCTAACATCGGTAAGTGAAACAGCTGTCACGACAACATATAATCAATTGTGATATTTATACGAAAGTTTTTTTATTTAATCAGTTGATTTGAATTTGATGAATTTTTATTATGACAAAATATATTTTGTTATGGCGCCGATCCAGAAAGTATTAATAGAGAAAGAAATTGATTTTCTATAATGCTTGCTGGGTGTTTGTCTATAACTCCATTGTAATGTACCTAAATGCGAGTGAATATCTATAATATTCGATATTTTTTAATACTAAGTTTCAATGTTTTTGAAGTAAATACTATTCGGTTAATTTTGTGTCTCGTGTAGTAGCAAAAACATAAATGTGATTCATTCGTAATACAGATTAATAATGAATACGACCGATTATATCATTTATACATTAGGTTAGGAATATCCAAGAAAAAAAAGGTTAAAAACATCTACCATATTGTTTTTATTATATTATATAAAGACTCAATCGTATTCCATATCGCTATATTAAACAAATATTGAATTTAATTTTAATTTATTATAAATATTATTATTATAAAACTCTAGCCTTGGAGTGAAGATCAATGGAGTCGTTATAAATAATATCAGATATGCTGACGATACAGTCATATTGGCTGAAAGTATACCTGATCTCCAAGAGCTCCTAAATAAGATTGACACGGCTGGAGAAGAATTGGGTCTGACAATAAATGTCGCTAAGACCAAGTGGATGTCGTTTGGAAGACTTGATTATTCTGGATCATCTTTGCGACTAAAAGGAGTAAATATCGAAATGGTTGACCAGTTTAAATACCTCGGCAGTATCATTACTAAAACACTCGACCCAGATACAGAAGTAAAATGTAGAATAGAAGTTGCACGTGCTGCATTTAATAAGATGAGACCCTTCTTCTGTGACGATAATTTAAATCTTAAACTTCGACAAAGAATGATAAAAGCTTACATATGGTCAGCTCTATTATACGGAAGTGAAACATGGACTCTAAAAGTGAACGTAATGAATCGGTTAGAAGCATTCGAAATGTGGATACACAGAAGAATGCTTCGTATACCTTGGACCGAAAAGGTCAGTAACGTCGAAGTACTTAGGAGAGCCGGAGCCAAGAGAGAGCTGTTGTCGAATGTCAAAGTGAAAAAGGTCTCATATTTGGGTCACGTGCTGCGTGGAGAAAAGTACCGCCTCCTCCGACTTATATTGGAGGGCAAGATAGAGGGAAGACGGGGAGTTGGCAGAAAACAGATGTCCTGGCTGCGCAACATTAGAGAGTGGACCGGAATGAGGACGGTGGATGACCTGTTTCGGGCAGCGCAGGACAGGGAGGTTTTCGCCGGAGTGACCGCCAACGTCGGGGGGACCTGACACGGCACAGGAAGAAGAAGATAAATATTAAGAATATAATTAACCCAGCGTATTTTCGCTACGACTTAAATATATGCGAAACATGTACTCAAAGATGACGGCTTCACTACCAGCGCCTTCCACTGCCCTAGATACCCCAGAATGTGTGGGTCCAGGATCGGGCTTTTCAGTCACATGCGGATCCACAACCGTGAAGGACAGTCTTCCTCAGACACGAGAGACAGCCGTTATGATGATGATGAATAAAACTTGTATAAAGTTGGCATTTTCATTAATATTATTGAAAAAAGAGATTTACATCATGGTTGAAGTAATTAAAATAATTTATTTTATATTTTTACAGAATAAATGGCTAATTATTTTGACATAGACAAATTATTATTAAACTGCGCATTTGATTTGTTTAATGTTGTGTAAAAATTAATAAAATTTGCACAAAGTATCAACATAATTTAATTTATGGATTGGATAGATTATAAGCCAGATGTTTGTATTTTAAAAATAAAATATTTTTTTTCTCTCTAATATTTCAAAATACTTTACAACGGGTTAAAAAACATATTTTTTATTTATAAATCAAAACACCGTATTTTCCATTTATGTTATATTCATTTGTTTATTTTGGAACGAGAATTTATTTCATTGTTAAAATCCACTGTAATTATTAAACATTTTTATAAACTTAAATTATATAAAGGCTTATAATTTTGGTATAGTTATATTAACATTTGTTTTAGATTTATTTTGTGGACGTTGGACGATTGAAATATGCGCGGGATATGCCTATTGTTGGCGATGAGGTTTGCAACCCATCACACCGCGTATCCCGCGGGGGCGAAAATAGAAGGATGGAGTGCCGTATCGGTTAAAGTGTGGCAGTCCATTCATTCTGCCTACCCTTTCGGGGAGATGGCGTGATGGTTAGTTAGTTAATTAGTTTTTGAAGTAATTAAAGATGGGTTTAATATTAAATAATCATCGACTTTATTTATTGGTACTGATAGTAAAATATATGTTATATATTATATTTTAAATAACTCAAGAGAAGAGTATTTAATAATATTATTATCTCGGCCCAAAAATTATTACAGAGTCATTAATCAAAAAAGAACTGAGAAACACATTTCCCCCTTTTCAGTCACGTCATGAAAATTGGAAAAACGTGTTCAATTTTCTCAGATTTCCCACGCGAACGTGTTTCTTGGGGTAAATTTTCCAACATGATGTCAAAATACACTAAATTGCATGTGGTTGCGATAAACATTACTTCTAACCGACACATTTACTAATGCGTTCTTTCTTATAGCCTTCAATATCGGATCGTTGATTTATGGTCTACACTCTAGACACATTTTGAACTCTTAATATCCATTCTAGTCAAAGGAATGAATGATTATTTATTTTACTAATTTATTTATTTATTAGTGAAACATGCAGTTAGCAGAAAAAGGAAGAAACCGGGTGGTGGTCTAGGGGATAGAACGCTTGGCTCCTGATCCAGGGGGCATGGGTTCAAGCCTGGACACGACCAGGTTCCTTCTTCATAATAATGAGCTATTTTCTGCTCACATTGAAGATTGTAAAATAAATTCTAATATCATTGATATAAATCCTTGATGTTAGTCTTTTTTTTTAAATAAAATAAAAATTAGGATAAATGCCGTAGAAATGAGGTCACTAAGAAGAATGTGCGGAAAAACAATGTACGATAGAATATCTAATGATGAAGTAAGAAAGGAACGTAAGGCGGATGAATGCGTGATAAATAAAATTAAGAAAGGGTCACTCAGATGGTTTGGACTTATGGGACGAATGGATGAGGGAAGAATGGTTAAAAATATATATGCAAGTAGTGTGAATGGAAAAAAAAGTCGAGAAAGGCCTAGAAAGAGACCAAATCAATCAATTATGGTAAGGCAGCCATTTTCGAAGTAAGAAAAATCGATGAGCGTGCATGTCACGATGTGTGAATGTTGAAAAGGCGCGAGTACAGTACGTTCAGGGGACAAATACTCTTGACTTTAGAAAATATCTTGTCTTCTTATGTCGTCTACTTGTCTACTAATGCGTTCCTGGTATTATGTTATATGTATATAATATTTGACCTGTACTCATTAGACGTCTTAAACATTTATGCTGTTTGTAATGTCTTTTGAGTAAATAAACTGATTTGATTTGATTTGATTTGATTATGCCAGGATCCATCCTCTCTGCCTACCTCGCCGTTGAAACGGCGTGATGGTTAGTTAGTTAGTTGGTTATTTACTTATTTTTCATATACACGAATGAGACTTTTTACATTTTAAAATCATGTTTCAACATTTTCATATGTATTCGCATAGTTGGCCAGTTTTAAAATGTTTAAAACGAATATATTTGATTCATTCCACTTACGTACAGAAAATGAAAGCAAAATGAATGAAAAGAACTCAATTTATTGACGAAAAAGAGAAGGGTGGATTTGGGTAGTTTTTTTACCGGTTTAAAGAGATTGAGTACACAAGTAAATAATTTAGTCTTCTCGGCATTTACTAGAAATAAAAAAAATAGTGCTTTGGTTAACTTTAACGTTTTTGAAATGTTGTTGATGAAGTTCTCTTATAATTTACTAGCTATACACGGCCACGCGTTGCGATAACTCAGTCTAATTAAATTGAAAAGAGCACACATTTATAATTTGTTAAATTTTACATTACTTGTGAGTAAACAAACATTTTTGTAATTATTACGAATGAAAACGTCAGTTTTCTAGAAGTTTTATTATATTTAATGGGAATGACATGTTTCGTCCTTCTAAGGCATTATCAAAAAATGTGACGAAACTTCAACTCGTCTTCTCGAGAATAATACATCAATTGAGTCTGCACAGGATGGCGATTTTATTTTATATATAATACTTAGAATCATACGTTACCTCGAAATATGTAAAATCATTTGTAAACAATTTGTAAAAATATGTTTTTCTAAGAATCACTTTATTTCGTCCTACCTCAAATAACTTATTTTTGATTTATATATAATATTATCATTTAGTATCCCATAACTATGTTATCATTGTCGTAAAATTTCTTAACGAGTTCCAAGAAACACTTTCCAATATTTCTGGACCTACCCAAATAATTATTTGTTAAAAATGTATGAAGTCACATCAAATTTCGTTAATTACCATATTCTGCTCCATTTACTAGTGTATATAAACTGCAACGAGTTCAAGTTTCGTCACATTTGATAATGCTATAGAAGGCGAAACATGTCATTCCCATAAAATATTATAAAACTTCTAGAAAACTGACGTTTTCATTTGTATTAATTATTTAATATGGAGTTTTACAAGATTGCTCAAGAAACAATACATAATATTTTATGTTATAATTTTTTTTTACCTTGTTCCTTCCTCAGTGAACAAAGGTTTTGGTTGTTCAAACAAAAGATGTATTTGTTTTCAATATATTTTATTGAAATTTTTAAATGTACTCGTAATATTCCAAATATTAAAAAATGCTTAAACCAAAGTAATATTATTATAATTAACAGTCAAAATATCACTAAGGTCTGTCACTTGGTTACCGAGTCCATTGAGTTCAAAGAATAGAAGTAGAAGATGACCCTTCATTTTTATATGTGTATATAAAGATTTATCGTTTCTTGAACATTGATGTGAAACTTCATATTAAATAATAAACATAAATAAAAACGTTGAGGACTTCCGAAATGAAGACACTGTGGACAATAACAGATAAGTCACTGAGGGATCGCGTGAGGAACACCAGGATAAGAGAGATATGTGAGATTGAGGATATTATAAGATGCAGCAGACAGCGAAAAAGGGACTGGTACGGTCATGTTGAAAGAATGGACTCCACCAGACTCCCCTACATTGCATCGCGTAATCAACCTCATAGGACTCGTCCTCGTGGAAGACCACCTAAAAGATGGAAGGACAGATGGGAATCTACCTCACAGGAGGAGCAACTCTCTGAAGAATAGACCACATAGGTCTACAATAAGGAAGAAGAAGAAGAAATAAAAACGTCAGTTTTCTAGAAGTTACAATATGATTTGGATTTTACTAAGGCATTATAAAAAGTTTATCAAATGTTTGAACATTTGAATATACCAACTTTGTAAAATATAAAATTATATTAAAATATGTAT
The DNA here is from genome assembly GCA_022606425.2 of Lepidostoma basale. NCBI lineage: Eukaryota > Metazoa > Arthropoda > Insecta > Trichoptera > Lepidostomatidae > Lepidostoma > Lepidostoma basale. The sequence goes on along the minus strand of JAHDVF020000149.1, from coordinate 695,052 downwards.
TATCATCTAAGCAACAAGTTTTTAAGAACAAACACATCAAAATTATTCCTTATTCACATCTCCACATATCTTTATGATCATCTAGAGTACCAAGAAAACTTTATTCCAAGGCAAAAGTGAAAATAATTTTACATTAAAAGTTTCATTTGTAGTCTATGAGATAATATAAACAGCTTTAGATATATTTTATGTATGTGGGTTGATGTATTTTCGTATATTTTGGTTAAATATTATATTTAAGTTGGGTTATAATCATAATATTGCAGGGTTTACAACCTTTTATATATTTTGAATCTTAGAAGACAAATAAACTACAGCGTGTTTAAAATTAAAAAAAAAATTTTTTAAAAGCAATATGCATTTTTCAAACAATAAGCTTAATGTATGTTTATTCATGCAACAGTAACACAGTAACACATACCGCAGGTGGATTACTAGATATCCTCATCTCCAACAAAAATGCTGTTAACACTCCGGCAAGTGTTATAGATATTGGACTCTCGGACCACAAAATGATTCGTACGGAGATCCCTTTCCATCCACCACGACCCGTGTTTCAAACTTTCACTTCACGTACATGGCGCTCTTTCAATTTCGAAAAATTTGAAAGAGACTTGATGAACTCACATGTTTGTGAAAAATATAACAATACCCTCGAGATGTCATTAGATAAATTAGATCAAACCTACTACGATGTTTTTACTTCTCTTCTTGACAAGCATGCTCCACATTCGACAAAAACACTCCGGGTGCGAGTGTCTAATGCATGGTTTGATGAAGAATGTCTTAGAAACAAGAGACTAATGCGTAAGCTTGAACGTATGTACCGAAACACAGGCCTAAGCTCTTCAAGAGAAGCCTGGGTGAGATCGCTGAATTCTTTTAGAGACCTGATCAAGAAGAAAAGATCGGAGTACTGGAAATGTAAAATTGAATCGGAAAAGGAAAATCCCCGACATCTGTGGAATTCCGTTAAATCAGTACTCGGAAATAATCATCAAGAAAAGGCCTCTACCAAGTTATCTCCTCAGGACTTCGCCCAATTCTTTGAAGATAAAATCGCTGTGATTCGTGCAACGACCTCATCTACAACACCACCAACTTTCACGACATATGAGGGAAAACTTCTAACTAAATTTAATATCACAACACCTCAGGAAGTGATTAAACTTATCTTAAACGCACCTAATAAACAGTGTTCGCTTGATCCAATTCCGACATGGCTTCTCAAGAGATGCTGTCACCATGTTGCTCCATTTTTAGTCAAAAATTTTAACAAATCTCTACTAACAGGACAAGTCCCCCTTTTGCTCAAGAAAGCTATTGTTTCTCCCATATTAAAAAACCTCAACTAGATTCCGAAAATCTTAGTAACTTCCGGCCCGTCTCAAATCTACCATTCATCTCTAAAGTTCTTGAAAAAATTGTAGCCTCCCAAATTTCAACTCACCTTTCGACAAATAATATTTTGTCTAAATTACAATCCGCCTACAGACGTTTCCATTCAACGGAGACGGGATTGCTTAGAGTCACGTCAGATTTAGTACTGGCAAACGAATCGGGCAAATTGGCACTGCTTTCCCTTCTGGACATGAGCGCTGCGTTTGACACAATTGCTCTCTCATATCTTATCCAACGTTTTAGAGGTAATGCCATAGACTGGCTAAATTCATATCTGTCGGATCGTTCACAAGCTGTGCAGCTAGCAGGTAAGAAATCCTCATTTACTAATATCCAATCTGGTGTGCCACAAGGCTCTGTTTTAGGAATAATAGAATCCTTTGGCCTCCTCTCACATTGCTATGCTGATGATCAGCAACTTTATTTTTTCTGCAACCCTGATGACACCAAACATCTTACGTCAATAACTGTCAACTGCATTGATGCCATATCCAGATGGATGGCATCAAACAAACTTAAACTAAATCCATCCAAAACGGAATTTCTCTGGACTTCTTCCGCAAAGCGTCAACATCTTATCGATCATTCCTCAATTTCAACAGCTGACAATGATATCGTTCCCAAAAACTCCACAAAGCTTCTTGGTGTTTATCTTGACGCAAATCTGTCCCTAAAATCCCAAATTAATAACACGGTCAGCGCTAGTTTCTTCCACCTAAGACGATTAAAATCCGTCAAAAGGAGTATTCCCCATGACACTTTCAAAACCCTTGTAAATTCCTTCGTTGTGTCACGACTTGATTATTGTAATGGAATTTATGCAAACATTCCAAAACAACAAATAAACAAACTTCAATCTGCGTTCAATGCAGCAGCAAGGCTTATTAAAGGCATTCCAAAAAAGTCTCATATAACACAACATCTCAAAGAACTTCACTGGATTAAAAGTCCAGAAAGAATCCAGTATAAACTCTGCTGGACAGTCTTCAAAGCGCTACATGGAATGGCACCAAGTTATATATCTGAACTCTGTATAACAGACAGCCTAAATTCAAGGAAATCCACACTTCGCTCGGCGCAACTCCTCAGCAATAGGAAGATTAGTTGAGCCGAAGCGTTGCCCCAGTACAAATTTCGGGGATCGAGCGTTCGCGGTAGCCGGTCCATCAGCTTGGAACAATCTCCCTTCACACCTTAGATGCATAAATGATCCGACAGATTTCAGATCTAAATTGAAAACCCATCTTTTTCATATTTCATACCCAAGTTAAACATTTATACTTTGTTCTACTATACTTTTAAACCGATCGCTTTTTAAGCGGTCACATTTAGATTTTTAGATTTAAAACACGTCTTAATGCGCCCTTGAGGTGATTACATCACAAAAACGGCGCTTTAAAAGTTAGCATATTATTATTATTATTATTATTATTATTATTATTATTATTATTATTATTATTATTATATATCTATCTAATTAACTAACTAACCATCACGCCGTCTCCCCGAAGGGGTAGGCGGAAATAATAGACTGCCACACTTTAACCGATGCGGCACTACATCCTTCTCTTTTCGCCCCCGAGGGAGACGCGGTTTGATGGGTTGCGAACCTCATCGCCACCAATAGGCATCTCCCGAGCACACTTCGATCGTCTAATTTCCACAAAATTCCGTTTTAGTTCATATTATTCAATACGGAGTTTTACATCATTGTTTAAGAAACAATAAATATACTTAGTTGATTTCAAAACGATTTGTTCATACAGTTAATTATTTATAATATATGTATGGAACATTCTTTTGCAACGATAATCTCAACATGAAACTCCGACAAATCATGATTAAATGTTAAATATTATATGTTCTACTATTGTATATGAATGCGAATCTTCCATATATAAGGTTCGGTACGAAAAAAACCATTGTGCACTGCCATTTTAGCTATTTTGGATAGGTTTTTGTTTGCGATGGGAAATTTTCTTATATTCGATTGAAAATCAAGAAAGGTTGCTTAAACAACAAATATTGGGATAAAGAAGTCCTTGTAAATGATTTTACAGTCAAATTAACTAACTAACTAAGTAACCATCACACCGACTTTTAGAAGGGAATTATAGGAATGTAAAAAAATGTATTTATGAGGTATGCATGCGAAATGATTTGATGATGAATGTTAATAAGTCCAAAGTAATGATTTTTGAAAGAAAAAATATTGACAGTCTCCAACATTAGCGTGAATGGTGAAAATTTGTAGCAAGTATTTGAGTTCGTGTATTTAGGTAGTATGTTAACAAGAGATGAGCGAGTGGAGAGGGATATTGAAAGAAGGATTGGGGCAGGCAAGAAAGTGAATAGTGCACTTAAAGTTGTCATCGCAAACAAAAAGCTATCCAAAATAGCTAGAATGGCAGTGCACAATGGTGTTCTTCTACCGACCCTTATGTATGGAAGCGAAACACGGAACTGGCAAGAGAAGGATGAAAGTAGAATAAATGCAGTAGAAATGAGATCTCTTAGACGAATTTGTGGATACTCTGTGTATGATAGTGTCGAATGAAAATATTAGAAGTGAATGCGGTGCGAATGATGGTGTTATGAACAAAATAATGAAAGGATCATTAAGATGGTTTGGACATATGGAAAGAATTATTGAAGAAAGAATGGTCAAAAAATTATATGTTAACGATGTAAATGAAAACAGAAATAGAGGAAGACCGAGGAAAACGTGGCACGATCAAATAAATCAAATATTGAATGTCGGCCATGTGAGGAGTCAGAGAAATCGATACGCATGCATGAATGTTGAGGAAGCGAGAGAAATATGTCAGGAAAGAAAAATGTGACAGTCCATTCTTTCTGCCTACCCCTTCGGGGAGACGGCGTGAAGATTAGTTAGTTAGTTAGTTAAAAAAAAACACCATATAAAATATATTAGTAAACCACGTAAACATTTATTTTCACGAGAAGTAACATTTACACATGTTGTTATGTGCCTTTATTTACATTTTCATAAAATAATTTACTCTATTTAACATCTTACATAGCAAACTTTCATTTTAGCAAAGCAGATAGGACGGGGGTTAAACGAAATAAAATGAAATCTTTCAAAGAGCATAAAAATAACTTTTCGTTATTAAATATATAAAAAAACTAACTAAAAAACCATCACGCCGTCTCCTCGAAAGGGTAGGCAGAAATAATGGACTGCCACACTTTAACCGATGCGGCACACCATCCTTCTCTTTTCGCCCCCGCGAGAGACGCGGTGTGTAATTGCGAACCTCATCGCCACTGTTCTTAAATAACAAGTTATTACATAATGTGCGTACGTGGACTGAGCAACATGAAATAAAAGCTTGCGAAAAGAGTTCAGGTTCATCATATACAACATGTGTGTAAAACTTGCGGCCCGCAATGATTAATTTCAATACCCAACCCCAACCTCAACCCTTCTTTCAATATCCCTCTCCACTCGCCCATCTTTTGTAAACATACTACCCAAATACACTGGCTCATCTACTTGCTCCAAAATTTCACCATTCACGCTCATGTTGCAGACTGTCATGGTTTCTTCTCTTTCAAAAATATGTATGTTTATTATAATGTATACTTCGAAATAAACCTACGTTTCTATGAATATTGTTTTTTTTGCTGCCCACCTAAAGTTAACATTTGTTTGGCCTAAGTTAGCCTTTGAGTTAACCTTTGATCTACAGCATAGGTTCCCAAAATGGCCCCCCTGGCCCCCGAGGGGGCTCTGGAGGGAGCTGAGGGGATAATTCTGGCCCAGGGGGAGTAGGGGAGATCTGGGAAGTAAAAATGGGGCCATGAGCTACTAAAATTTATGAACTTACAAAATTTTTAATATCTGATTTGTTACATACCAAAAGTTTTTCATAAAATAATCTTAAAAATAAATATCATCTATGACAAACTGTTCAAGACAACATTTTGTTTTTATATACTGTTAAACTAAGTGAGTAAAACTTAACTTAATTCCGTTGTGCTAGTTTTAATTTGTTATCACTGTAGAATTTCATAATTATGATTAAAAATTAAAACGCTGTTTTTTACACTGTTTGGTGTATTTTTATATATAAGTGTCAAAGGCACCAAACCATAATTTTCGGAAAAACTAAATAAACTCACATTGTATATCGTTCTTTTAATGATGAAGGGGAAAAACCTTCGAAACATATCGACAAAAAATGAAATCAAAAGTGGAAAATTAGTGTTTTAATCATATATATATATTTTTTTACTTCTCACGCAATAATATAAATAATTAATTAATATATTTATATTTTTATTTATCGTTAATTCAAGAAATATTGTATTAAACCTTCAAAACATGTCTAGAAAAAATAATCTACAATTATTAAAACATTCTTTAAATCTATAAAAACAAATATAATTGGGAAATTTTAAAGTGTTAAAGCTTAAAAGTTATCTGAATTTAAATATTTTGTTTTATTTCACTATTTATAAATGAATGATTATTAACAAAATTAACAAAATTAGTTCTTATGATTAAAAAAATATTGAATAAAAAATTAAATATTTTATCCTCAGTTTATGTACTCAATCCATATATTAACTACGGTACTGGGAGTCGTTTTATTTTTGAAAACCAGTATTTCGTTTTTGTTTCGTTCGATTTGGCATTCTTTTATTTCAATTTGAACTCAACGATTCCAGAACACATCATTAAGTCAAACATCAATCGGAATGAAATTTAAAGCGAGGCCGTCAGACAATAATCACAAACAGGCGGAAGGATCCATTAAACACAAGCTGGCGATTACTCAATCTTCCTCAGATCTATCACGGGATGTTTTAGTTTTTTCCTCCCCGTCGCAATTAACGGCCGAACGGGCGCGGAGTGGCCCAACCCCTAAACTTAATTGAAACGCCATTCAAGTAGATAAATGCTCCCGGCGAGCGCTGTACGTCAAACCTATGAGGGTGGTTGCGGCGCGGTCACTTTTGGAACTTTCTAATTAAAATATTTATAAACAAACGTGTTGTTTTTAACGTAATGCTTTTCAATATAAGAAAGTAAATCAATATTATCGATAAAAATATTCGCAGCCGATGAAAACGTCTGTTTTCTAGAAGTTATATTATATTATATCGGAATGACATGTTTCGCCTGTCTACGACATTATCAAATGCACATATGATAATGCCTTACACATGCTCGTAGCTTTAAGAGTATTGGAAATGAATATTGTACTTTGGTAGCACTCGTATTTATACCATATTCAAGTGTAGTCGAATGATATAGACGTTGAAAGTTCGTTGTACAATTGCGTTACATAATCATAACACAATGTAAATATAATAGAAACCCAAACATAATAAAGTTAATACGAATGAAAATGTCAGTTTTCTAGAAGTTTTATTATATTTTAGGGGAACGACATTTTTCGCCTTTTTAAGGCATTATCAAATATAAGATATTTAATATGCAATTTTACAACATTGTTCAAGAAACAATAAATATAATAAAGTTGTTAATTGTTTCATGAACAATGATGTAAAACTCCATTTATAAGTTAATTAATACGAATGAAAACGTCTGTTTTCTAGAAGATTTATTATATTTTATTTGAATGACATTGTCGCCTGTATAAGGTATTATCCAATGTCTAGAGAAACAAAACATGTCATTTACATAAATTATAATAAAACTTCTAGAAAACAGACGTTTTCAAACGTTTTGATTATATAATTATTAAGTAGCTGGTCTCATTTTCATAGATCTATTTTTTAATGATACAATCTTAGGGTTTGGTTTACAGAAGTATAACATCTGTGCTGGTTCTTGGGATGCCAATTTAATGTGGTAGTTTCCCGTTGCTTTACACATTGTTGTATACAACAGGTTATTTGAACCCAATTATATACAACATTTAAGCTCATCGTTTTTAGCTTTAGATACTCATGATATGTGAAAGATAGTTAGCTAGAACCGGGTGGTGGTCTAGGGAATAGAACGCTTGGCTCCTGATCCAGGGAACATTGGTTCAAGCCTGGACACGACCAGATTCCTTCTTCATAATAACGAGCTATTTTCTGATCACATTGAAGATTGTAAAATAAATTCTAATATCATTGATATAAATCTTTGATATTAGTATTTTTTTTTAATTATCTATAAAAAAAAGTCTATCGCCATTTTTATTGTCACGTGAATTCCACAAAACAAATGCCAGCATGAGAAGTTTACCGCCATCGTCATGAAACGTGCCTGGAACCTTCGGTGTGGCAGCCATAGCTGTTGCCACTCTGCCATGAAAAAAGGAAAATCGCTATCCGTAGAACCTACTGTTATCATGGCAAATTTGAAGTTTGAGAAACTGTAATATTTTACGAGTGGGATTTGGGAGATGAACCGATATTCTATTTGTTTGATGCATCGTTTGCAGTATTCCATTTGATGTTTTTATTTTTTTATTTTACAGTATTGCCATACTGCATTCGCAGTTTTTACACTCTGCGCGCAACGCAGATGGCGTAAACAACAAGTCTTCAACTAAAAGCTTCCCCCTGCAGGGGAGTTTTAGTGGGAGAAAGTAAAAATAAAAATAAGTCTCTTTTTTAATATCCCCAGTTTACACCGAAAACGGTAAACTTTTGCCGTCAAAATAACTAAAGTGGAGCCCGTAACGGATTTGTGCTCACTTTATGATGGCGTACTAATAAAAGTACATTTTTAATTGGCTTTTTTCTCACTTGTAACAAAGAAAATGTAATATTATTTCAAAACAAAATGAATACCAAATTTTCATTCTTATTACCTACGTGCACGATAAACTACTAGGTCAAATTATAAGCATAGTATAAAACGCAATGTACACATGAATGTATAATAAAAAATACGGTAATTTTTTTTTTTCAAATAAAGAACATGATAGATGTCTGATTTGTAATTTTTAACCCTACCACTTTCTATAGCCTTTGTTCTAACGATTGATATTGTATACGAGTCAGTACTGAGATTCAAGTTACAAAGTTACAATGCTGGATAAAGCTAAAAACGAGCACATCATAGGTAGCCTAAATATCACTCAGATAGCGGAAAAGGCTAGTGAAAATCGGTTGTGATGGTTCGCCATGAGATCAGAAGGAACGATGACCACATCGTCCACAAGGCTCTGCAATTGGAAGATGGAAGGGGGAGCTCTTGCAACGTGGAGTCCACAGTTAGGATCGACCTGAGGGCGCTGGGACTGAACAACCGGATGACCCAGGATTGCGAGACTTGGCGGAACCATATTAGGAGAGACGAAAGAAGATAATATAAAACGTCAATTTATTATTTCTTGAACAATGATGTAAAATACCATATTAAATAATATGACCATATAAATATTAATGAAAACGTATGTTTTCTAGAAGCTTTATTATAAATTATGGGAATTACTTGTTCATCTAAGGCATTATCAAATGTCATTTATTTTTATTCATTTATTTATTATTTATTTACTAAAAATAGTACACATATGTTCATAAACACATGTTCAAATAAAAACGTTTAAAAAATTAAATATATCAATCTACAAACATGTTATTGTAATATAAGGTTACATTTCGGTTCCATATTTGTTTAATTATTTTCTAAATTTGTTCACGTGCTCGCTGGCATCGATTATGTCGACCGGTCGCTGTCGAAATAAAGACAAATGTGGAAGTAGTTATGAAAAAACATCGTTTTACTAACTTATTATTTAAAATAGTTTCAGTTAAATCATTTGATTATCTTAATAACTGGTATTTTGTCTAGTTAGGATTTAAACTTAATCGCTTTTAAACCAACCATTGACTCTTCATGGCTCACTGTTCCAAGAGGTCTGCCTCAAATTCCATTTACCGAAAGGTAATTTTCACCAAAAAAAATATAATCATTTTAAATAATAAAAATATGATTATTGTATGCGTTCGGAAATAAAGTATGAAGTGAAATAATAAAATTATTATAAATGCATTGTCACAATCGACATATTCGCAGTTGTCTCGTACTGAACGTCCCGACCAGAGGCAGCATCCAGTTTATTTTTATGTCCACAAAATGGCGGACCTAATTCAAGATGGCGGCGGCTTTTTCCCGCCTTCCGGTATCCGCCAAATCAATTCGCATTAATGTCAAGTTCAGGCTTGCCAACTCAACGGCCGTGAGACAGAAATGTCCGCCGGGAAGTTTGTAGCTTTATTTTGTTTTTTCTCCTCCTTAAGATGGTAGTCCTATAAAATTCTGTTAACCTACTTTACTGCCACGTCTCTGACTCTGCATTTTTCCTATATCTAGTACCTACTCTTATACCCATAGCTGGTTGATTGAATGAATGCTTTGTATTGATTTATAAATAATATGTAAACATGAAAACACGAGTTTCATTCCGTGTAAGGTTTTATGTTTAATGCTAGAATGCGGTTGAGATGAGATCCCTAAGATGTTTGTGTGATAAAATGATGTATTACTATTTGTGATATAGGGAAGGAATGTAGAGCAGAAGAAAGTATTATGAAAGGATCACTGCGTTAGCTTGAACATACGGAACGCATGAATTAAGGAAAAATGCTTAAGAAAGTATACGTTAACGGTGTGAATGGCGTGTGGAGTCGCGGTAGACCAAGGAAAACTTGGCATGACCAGATTAATCAAATTTAAAAGGTCGGCCATGTTAGAAGTTGAAATAATTGACGTGCGTGTAAGACTCGCTGTATGAATGTGGAGGAAATTAAAGACGTGTGTCAGAGTCGATTAGTGTTGAGGTCCAATCTCTCTGCCTATCCCTTCGGGAAAACGGCGTGATGGTTTGTTGTTCTTGTTAGAATTTGCGTTATTTTTATTTAAAAAAATAGTATATGAAGTAGTTGTGAGTATTTCTCAACATGGTAGCATATATACAACTTTCAAATAATTTTCAGACGTGGTGTTCGTAGAAGGGCGGAATGGGGAATGTTGTATTACATTTATGTACCGCGATCGCTTAACCCAACCAATGACAGGTCATAAGTCCTGTAAACGCCTCCACCATCATATTCTGTTTCCAAATAATTTACATATTTGTCTCTATTGAGATACAGTAGAGTTATTCTTCTCCCTTCTCAATTTTCTGTAGACTTAAGACTCTGTTGTTGTAGGATTCTTATCCTTTGATGCTGAATTTCAGTCATCTTTCCATTGTTTTAGGGTCTCTTTAGTGGACGCTGTCCTGTGTATATATACTCGTATATATACGGAATTCTTGAAGGATTCATTATTTGGGCATGTTGGTACCAGTACCATCGACGTTATGTTCTCCGTCTGACCACATCTCGACGAGCCTTTCAGAAATAGACGTGGGGTCCTCTTTTCCGTTGTCCTCAGGATACTTTTTTATGCCTCAATGCCATCTGTGAGTATAGCTTGCACACATGTCTTACAGATTCATTCATTGATATCTGTTCTGATATCTCTATTCCTCTCTATTACCGTGGTCGTAAAAACAACCAGCTAAAATAAACAAATATTCAAACTATGAAGAGAACAGATAAAATGCACGTGGGTGACCCAAGTTCAAGAATCCTGGTGATTTCGAATTAAAAGTATTGAGTCAAAATAATTGGGAAATCGCTAGGAAAGAACCAGAATAATAAATTAAATTGCATATCTTCTTGATATCGGGCACAATATTGTGAAGTTGGATTCTAATATCTGGTGTTGAGTCGAACCTGTTCCTGCATTTTGACTTCGTTACAGGATAACAATAAAATCGGTTCATTTATTTGAATTTTATTTGCAATTACATTACATGAATTCATAAGAGAAGCCAAATGAGTAAGAATTAGAAAGAATTGTTACATTAATATTGCTTCCCTGAGGCAACTCACACTATCACGAAATATGTTGACCTCCGAGGCGACCCGATTAAGCAATGAGACTGCTCTACCTACAGGCATAACCATTGGCAGGTTGGTTCTGCAGCGTGACAAATAAAATAATCTGAGTTGTTTTTGAAGAAGGTAATTATCGGGGACAAATAGACCTACATCACTCAGGATATCCGAGTTACGTATACGGCCGCCAATCAGTTGAAAAAAGTGAACTCTCAAGTGGATATTCGTCCTTAGCCCCAATGATTGGTACCTTAGCATACCTAGCAAGAATGCAGTCAGGAAAAGACACGGGTATTAGCTGCACTTCCTGAGGTAAAGAAAGCGCAAAAAAATCTGCACTCGCTCAATCATCAGAAAATATCGAATCTCAAGCGGTGACCAAATAATAGAACCATATTCCAGGTGACTTCTCTGCTCTAGATAGTAAGTCAGATGTAAAAATATGTTTTATTATCCAAGAAAAACCAATCAATGTGTACTTTAATATTCCCTATAAATACCTGTGTTTCCTATGCTGGGGTCCTAGAACTGTAACCCGAAACCCAGGACATCCCCAACTTCGATAAATCGGCATACGACGGACATGGAAGCAGATGGAGAAGGCTAATGTGCAAGAATTGACGGATAAAGGCTGATTATCATGATGTTGATGATGTACAAATATTGCCAAAGTAAATGGTGCTTATTTATAAGATTTTTATTCCTTTAATCATTCAATTCGCATAACTCAGGTGCAATTGTTTTTAAAAAGCGATATTTTTTAAAAACTTAGCAAAATATAATAGTACTCTAGTTTAGAACATAGTTTGCTGAGAAAAATGAACACTCACTTGGTTGCCACCTTTTAAGTTATCAATAAATAATTCCTAAGTCGTGGCGAGTACCTACGTAGGTACGTAGGAAGCTATCAATTTACCCAGTATTAGTCCCTTTTTCACTTCTGGTAACACCGAGCAATATGAATCCCCGTCACGTCCGCAGGGCACTTTCCCGCCTTTTTATTTTCGAATGGCGCCAAAACTACGGAAGTCTGCTCCGGGGGGAGCACGCCATTTTTAATAATAATACTCCATGATTGCGTCTCGCGTATGGCAAGAATTTTATTAGAGGCATCCGTTAGGTGCCGTTATAATTCAATAAAGGGCAAGGCTCAGTCGGTAATGAAGGAAGTCTCTTTTTTTTCAAATTTGCCGCGCGTTTTAAACTAGTTTAAAAAACATTTTTGATGAAAAAATGTGGGATTCTCACTAACTTAAACTAACTAACTAGGAGGGGTAGTCAGAGAGAATGGACCGCTTTACCGTTCTGTCCTGACATACCTCTCTAACTTCCTCCACATTCATTCATCGTAACATGCACGCTCGTCGATTTTTCTTACTTCAAATGTGGCCGCCTTTCAATATTTGATTAATTTGGTCATGTCTTGTTTTCTTTGGTCTTCACGGCTTCTATTTCCACTCACACTGCTTGTTTACAACATTTTAACCATTATTGTCTCGCTCATTCGTTCCATATGTCCAAACCATCTCAGGGATCCTTTTTAATTTTACTTATGATGCAATCATCTGCCTTATATTTCTTCCTTATTTCGTTGTTCGGTATTCTATGGTATATTGTTTTACAGCGCATTCTTCTCAGTGATCTCATTTATCCTACATTCTTCCTTCTTTTACCAGCTCCAAGCTTCACTTTCATACATAAGGGTTGGCACTAGAACTCCATTATGTACTGCCATCATTGTTTCAGTTTATTGTCATTTACGAGTATTTATGAAATCAATCTCCCAGACCAGTTGGTCAGCAAACTCTTATGTTAAAAGAACCAAATATTAGCATTGCAAAGATTTAAATTTATTCTATATTCGCCATACTTTGTGTTGTAGATGTTTTGTTAATTTTTTTAAACTATTTATCAGACATGTTTCGGACAACCGGTCCTTCCTCAGTGAAATTATAAAGATACATATTTAAAATACAATATTATGAAATTGTTTACAAATAGGATCAGTTTTGACAGATGTTATACAGATTTATTTTGGAACGTTTATGCTTTTGTTATAACAAATATTATGAATCAATTAAAATTTTAAAATAATAATTTAATGTTCTCATTGGGGTTCAGTTACAACAAAGGAAATAAATCAAAGATTGGACTTGACGTTAAATTTATTTGATTATATATAATATTTTCTTTATTTTTTATTGCTTTTTTAATTTCCGAAAATTCGAGATTGTTCAAAGTTATATTTCTATTATTAACATGCAAAATTGTTCAAGAAACAATAAAAAATTGTTTTTGATTTAAAAGACTTTCTCTCCTTTTAGACTGTTATTGATATGAGTAATAATTAATATTATGCATTATATTAAATGAACATGTTTTAGTGTTAAATTACTGACGACATTTTCAAGAGGGCGGATCAGTTTAACTTCGTAAATCTTTGAAAAAGTGTAAAATCGCATTAGGAAAAAGTTAAATTGGACTGTCGACGTTGTAGTGTAAAGTTACCAAGTCATTGGCGTCTCGTTATCTATTATATATTGTCTTCTAAACGATTATTTTACAATAGAATTAAAATAAAATATGTATATACAAACTTCTGTATAATTTTGTTGTTCACAACACTTGTTATTCTACTTTATTTAGACTTCGGAAGTCCGCTAGCATATTCTGATATTAACATAAAAAGTTATCTGTTTTAATTTAGTATCATTGTTTTAATGCGTATTACAGTCTATTTATTATTTTTTATGAGATTGTCACGACAGCTGTTTCGCCAACCTATGTTGGCAAAATCAGATGTTATAAAAAACGTAACATACAGTTAAAGACTTAATTTATATATGGTATAAAATTCATTAATATATTAATGTTGATATTTGAAAAATTATGGTAGAATTTCAATGTCATTGAAAATAATAATAAAAATATTTACTGTATATATTTAGTAAAATTGCAATAAGGTTTATTGCTTTTACCGGTTTCGGCAGCTCGTTGTCATCTTCTGATCTTCTCAGTCAGTCGAAGCCATAAATCTAATTGAAAGCCAACTAAATAAATTATATACGAGTACTATACAGATTCTTTTTTAGCAACCGGCTTCGCCAGGCTGTCGAAAAAGGGGCAAAAGTGGTCGTATTTATTTAAAAAATATATATATATTTCATTATTACTAGGTTTTAAAGATAAGTTTTTTCATCAACACATTTATCTCGATTTAAAATACAAAATTCATCTCCAACGGAATGTTGTGTACAGTGTTATAAAAACAAAGTTTGCGAATTTCGGAAATATCCAGTTTGTATCTGAACCTTTTTTCTGTCTACAGCTTTTGGGAAGAGCTTACGAGTCGCCACTGCCCCGGGCGCTGGGAGGTCAACCGGGGTGACTTTGCAAAGAAGAGTAAAAGGCATGCCCAGAATTTTGTAGAGTTGTGAAAAATACCCGGTTGAAAACTGAGTTATGAAAACCAGGACCCTTAAACGACCGCCAATAGTAATATGATCGTGTTGTCACTGTAGCATGTGAGATGTTTCAATGAACATAAGTGTAACTCACCTTAAAATATTATAAATATTAGATTATATTATTTTGATCGAGAAACGTTTTCTTAATCTCATTAAATATATTATGCAAATTTGTTGCTTATTTTTATTGAACAATCGTGTAAAATTCCATATTAAATATTAAAATTAATACGATTGAAAACGTCTGTTTTCTAGAGTTTTATTATAGTTTATGGAAATAACATGTTTCACCTTTCTAAGGCATGATCTAATGTGATGATGCCTTAGAAAGACGAAAATGTCATTCACAAAAACTATAATAAAACTTCAAGAAAATAGACGTTTTCATTCGTGATAATTATTTTGTATAGAGTTTTACATCATTTTTCAAGAAACAATAAATATATAATTTTATATTTATAACTTTAACACAAGCTTATTTACGGTATCACTAGAGACAGGTTGGTTATGCAATAAAAATAAAACAATATGTAAAGAGAGAAAATATATTTAATTGACCAAAAAAAAAAAGGTTAATTCGTATTGGGAGTCTATGGCATAGCAGAACAAATGTACAATTGGAATATAACATGATTGACAAGAGAAACAATTATATGATTGACATGATTGAAAAAATTGCTACCTATCGTGGGGAGAACCCCTGGAGATTGTATACCGAACGAAGAGATTTGCAGATCCTGTATAATTGATGACAAGTGAGATGGAGAAGACAGAGAAGATGATTCTGGGGAGACCACGTCAAGATGATGGATCCAGCGAGAATTCCTGAGATCGTGATGTACGAGACTCCAGATGGCTGTCGACCATCAAGAGGACCACCAAAGAGATGGAGATAATGTCTTCATCACAGGAAAAAAGTTGATATCCTGCATAAACAGATCGCAAGACTAACAATAATATGAAGAAAAATAAATTGGATTAAGAATTAATTGTATCTCAACAGAGACGAAGATATAAATTATTTGGAAACATAATATGGTGGCCGAGGCGTTTACAGGACTTATGACCTGTCATTGGTTGGGTTAAGCGATCGCTTTATGCAATACAACATTCCCCATTCGTCTCTTCTTACGAACACCACGTCTGATAATTATTTTTTGAAAGTTGTATATATGCTGCCGTGTTGAGAAACATTTCACATATTTTAGTTCAATCTACACTAGCGCCATCTATTGAGATTAGACGTAAGTAAGTAGTAAGATTAGTGTTCGTAAGAAGGGCTGAATGGGGAATGTTGTATTACATAAAGCGATCGCTTAACCCAACCAATGACAGGTCATAAGTCCTGTAAACGCCTCGACCACTATATTATGTTTCCAAATAATTTACATCTTCGTCTCTATTGAGATACAATTAATTTTTAATGATTAATCCGTAATGGGTAAAATCCAGTATTTGTCTACAATTCTTTTTATACGAGTACATTCAAAAAAACAAAAATCAGATTATTTTAAATAAACACATTCTAGAATATAATTTACTAGTATATAATTCACCAATATTTTAAAATATTAAATATTTCTGTTTTAACGCGTACTTGAAATAATTTATAATGAAGATTCCTTTCACCTTTTGAAGTAGTATCATCGAAATTCCATCACAAGTAGCGAATGGAGTTTTCATGCAAAACAATTTGTGTTTACATACTATCTAATTCCAGTTGCAATAACAATGCAGGTCCCTTAAAGTGCACAGCTTCTCTAGACTTCAGTTAAGATGAGAATAGAGTGACCACAAATTACATATCAAAGCCAAACCACGTTAAATATTAATCAATCACGATTACGTGAATTTATTTATTTCTTTGTTTTTATTAAACAAAATACTCTTTAATACTTTATACGAATGAATTTAAAACAGATGAACTAAATACGAATGAACCTAATACCATCTAAGAATAACATTTTGTGATAAATATTTTTTATTTTGTTACATTATTTTATATCATTGTATTTTATATTATTTGTTTTAGATTTATTTTGTGGATGTTGGACGAATGAAGTGTGCGCGGGAGATGCATGAGGTTCGCAACCCATTACACCGCGTCTCTCGCGGGGGCGAAAAGAGAAGGATGGAGTGCCGCATTGGTTAAAGTGTGGCAGCCCATTATTTCTGCCTACCCTTTCGGGGAAACGGCGTGATGGTTAAAGCGCCCTTGAGGTGAGCAAAGCGCCCTTGAGGTGAGCTACTCACGAAAACGGAGCTATACAAATTAGCCAAATTATTATTATTATTAGTTAGCTAGTTAAATAAATAAAAAAGTTAATAATATTTATTTTTGTGTTATATTAGTGTTTTAAATTATTTCAGTTTATAATATTTAGGTATCTTAGTGTTTCGGCCAAAATAATAGACTATTTAAAATATGTTTTCTCGAACCTGCCTGGACCAAATAACATTATCTTTACATACATTTTTTTTTTAAATTGTATTATCGTAACATTTTCTTGCAATTTACGCAAATATAGAGGCTCTTACTTAGTTTAGAAGTTTAAAAAAAATTGCATTTTGAGAAGCATTTTTGGAAAAACAACATTTAACTAACTAACTAACCATCACGCCGTCTCCCCGAAAGGGTAGGCAGAAAGAATGGACTACCACACTTTCGATGCGGCACTCCATCCTTCTCTTTTCGCCATCGCGAGAGACGCGGTGTGATGGGTTGCGAACCTCATCGCCACCAAAAGGCATCTCCCGCGCACACTTCGATCGTTCAACGTCTACATAATAAATCTAAAACAAATTATCTGAAATACAATGATATAAAATAAAATAACAAAGAAAAATAATTTAACACATAATGTTATTTTAGATGGTGCACTTGTCGTCAGCTGGACGATCCAGACATTTGTGTTTATTTAATTTTTATTCCACGTTATCCACTGTTTTTTTTTTAATTTATTGTAATTAGGCACTTAAAACAATCCAACACCAGCAAGAACTTAAAAATATTATTGAAGAATTTATTCAAATTGTCATTGGAACAAATGAAAAATTTATTTTTACACCTGTCAAAATTCTTTTTATATACGAAAAAACTTATATAGTTTTAACACCAAAACAGTAAAAACTTATTTTTTGTCACAAATAACTATCATAAAGAGCAGCAATAATCAAATTTACCAAAACAATTCACATATACACGAAATATCTCCAAATTGACGGGAGCGCCATATGAACCAAACCAAATTTTCAAAATCAGAACCAAGAAATAAATAATATATATATAATATTTTATATATAATAATTTATATATATAATATTTTAATATAAGTAATTGATTATTCATAATTAATATACCAAGCATATGATATTATAGAATTATTTCATTTATTGAATATTTATATATCTTCGTCAGCTTGTCTCCATCCACTGCTGGACGTAAGCCTCTCCACCCCCACGCCATCTCTCTGGCTCTCTCGCCAGTGTTCTCCAGGCCCTTCCTGCCGTCAGCATAATATCATCGCTCCACCTAGTAGACTGTCTTCTGACACATCTGCAGCCCAACATTGGCCTCCATTCAGTAACCCTCTGGCTCCATCTTCCATCATTCCGTCGACACACATGACTCCTCGTACTTCATCCTCGCGATGCGTATCCCTACATCGGTGACCCTGGTACGATTTCTAATCTCCAAGTTGAGTATATGACCTCTAAGCGAGATACCCAACATGGATATTTCCATGGTCAATTGCGCAACTTTTATTTTGTATATAATATTTAGTAATTAAAATAATATGTTCTAATTTATTTTAGATAAAACGTTTTTCATACCAAAGGCATTAATAATAATGAAAATAATAAAATTGAATTTAAAATTACAATAATAATATTTCATACATTTACTTTAATACCACTTAGATGGAACCTACGTGGAATAAAACTTAATACATTTTCTGTGCTTCGCACAAGACACACTGCGAACCAAATATTCCATCTTCCTGCTTATCGGACTAACTACGCTCAGAGTGCGGCGGTGTACCGGACGTGTGACATGTACAATATGCGCTTTAATAACATCGATGTGTTCCATCTTAATGAAAGTGATTTTTTTAAAATGGTTAGAGCAACCCTTCGGGGCGAATGAAACTAGTTACTCTATTTTTTTTTCTTCTTATCTTGTCTTTTTCTTTTTTTTACATTTTAAAATTATATTTCATTTTTAATTATGCATTACTAATACTACGAGTTTTCTCTTTAAATTATCAATGTGTTACTTTATTATTCTTATATATTTAACCTTATGTCAGTTGTTATATAATATTTGTGGTAGCATGTAATTGGCCTTGTTTTGTTGTCTCTGTGTGTTTATATTCATATACTGTTATTGCTGTTTGTTACCCTCAATAATAAATAATAAAATAAAATAAAATAAAGGAATTTTTAAATAGTATTTTTTATTTTCATTATTTACAATAAACTTGTACAAAGAAATTTCTAACAACAACATTAATATATTAATTAGCAACTCGTTTATTACAGAAACTGTATGCATAGCATTAATTTGACTAATTTATGAAAAGCTTAAATTTGACTGATTTATGAATTATGGTCACCCCAGACATTACCGTGTAGAATATGCTAACCTCTTGATGCAAAAGACACTCAACGATTTTTAGAGTATCCAAAGTCTATTTTCTTTGTAGAATGTGCTTATATGGAGACCGTTACGGAATAGGACACGCTTAGCATTCTCAAGCACGGTCCATGAAAAGGAATAGTTCTATGCCAATATGGGGTTCAATTCTTTGGAAATATAAATACATAACAATATACACACTATATTTAGGGATTAATTGTATCTCAATAGAGACGAAGATGTAAATTGTTTTTTTGGAAACAGAATATGGTGGTCGAGGCGTTTACAGGACTTATGACCTGTCATTGGTTGGGTTAAGCGATCGCTTTATGTTTAACAACATTCCCCATTCCGCCTTTGTTTTCCTTAAATTTGTCAAATTAAAAATAAGCTTTGGAAACAGTTTCTGTAATAAACGAGTTACTATTATTTTATAAGGATTAATTGTATCTCAATAGAGATAT
Source organism: Lepidostoma basale (assembly GCA_022606425.2). Classification (NCBI taxonomy): domain Eukaryota; kingdom Metazoa; phylum Arthropoda; class Insecta; order Trichoptera; family Lepidostomatidae; genus Lepidostoma; species Lepidostoma basale. The sequence continues at coordinate 675,196 of JAHDVF020000149.1, read as the reverse complement.
AAAGATATAAATTGTTTTTTTGGAAACAGAATATGGTGGTCGAGGCGTTTACAGGACTTATGACCTGTCATTGGTTGGGTTAAGCGATCGCTTTATGTACAACATTCCCCATTCCCCCCTTCTTACGACCACCACGTCTGACAATTTTTTGTAAGAAGGGCGGAATGGGGAATGTTGTATTAGATAAAGCGATCGCTTAACCCAACCAATGACAGGTCATAAGTCCTGTAAACGCCTCGACCACCATATTCTGTTTCCAAAAAATATTTTACATATTCGTCTTCACTGAGATACAATTAATCCATAAAAATGATTAACTCGCAATGGGAAAAATTCAATATTTGTCTACAAGTATTTGTATACATTCAAAAACAAAACACTATATTTAATACATTTCTAAATGAAAATCATCTGTGCTGAAGTATATGCATGTCGTAATGTTGTAAAATGAATAAACATGCACAAATTGCTTCTTCTTCTGGTGCCGTGTCGGGTCTCCCCAACATTGGCGATCACTGTAGGGAAGGCATCTCTGTCCTGCGCCTTTTGTCATGTAAATCTTTCGAATTCGAAATTCAAATGCTCGTAAATCAGGTGTTTACAATCCCAATAAAATAAGCCTTTTAAATATGGTTTATTTGGCCATTACATTTTTCCTCTTTCTATATTGATTTCGTGATACTTTTGCATCATCCATGTCTTATTTCGTCTCCATTTTTTCTCTTTTTCTTCTTACGTGTGCCCGAACCAGCACCCGCGTGTAGTTTATATTATTTCGATTACAAAACCACGATTGGGAGCCGATGGCGGGAATCATTTCCCATTTTACGTCAGCGGGGGGATGCTAAAGATTGAATAATACCGCGTAATAAAATGGCGGCCGCCCGGTTCAAAACAATTTTAGGGCGGGAAAACGGCAGAAAAAAAAACAATAAAACGTTTTCACATGTCAAATGCATTTGTCCAATAAACTATTCTCGGGAAATGCTCGCAATTTCGCCATTGCTACGTCTTGCTATGCGAGGAAAGTGGAAACTTGTGGTTCAGTGAATGAATTACAAGGATGAAACACCCAAAGATTTTTTGTTTTATTGTTTTATTTATTAAGGGTAACATACAGCGATATCAATAACATATATAAAAAAAAACATTTAGAATAATTAAAATAAGCATTTAGAATAATAAAATAAGAACATGCTACCACAAATATAAAATTGTTAAATATAAAATAATAGTTAACAATTAACAAATGATAGTGTGAAACGAGATTGAAGTTAAAATATGAAAAAATAAGGTATACATAATATTTAAGAGTTAAAACACTTATAGTGCTGGAAATAAAAAATAAAATTAAGATAAATAAATAAAAAGTATTATAATATACGAGTATTATAATATCACGTAACATCGTGGTCATATCTACGCCGAAATGTTGCTCGGATCATTGTCTTGAAATTTTGCTCGTTCGAATGAAAGACATCAATGTCTCCAAAATGCTTGTTGTAGTTATCACAGATTCGATACAATGCCGCGCTCTGAGCGTAGTTAGGGCGATAAACAGGAAGATGGAAAACTTGGCTCGCGGTGTGTCTCGTGCGAGACATGGGGGTATTGAGTGACAATTTGCTGAGAAGTTCAGAATTGTCAATGTTAAAGTGAATTATTTTATGAAGCAACATCATATCATGAAGAGTACGTCTATTTTCAAGAGAGTCCAAGGAGTGAAAAATTAGGGCAAATTTGTAATCAGAGAACGACTTGCACATTTTAAAATTAATATGTTTAATAAACATTTTTTGCACTCTTTCAATGCGTTGGATATGTGTCGCATAATAAGGAGGCAAAACGGGAGATACATATTCTCTACTACTATATAAATACTATATAAAAAAAAGTTGTCTTATTTAAGGTTCTTAGAATTCCTCAAATTCATTATATTTGGGTTATGTGCTAAGGGGAGAAAAATACCACCTCCTTCGACTGATATTAATGGGTAAAGTGGAGGGACGTCGGGGAGTTGGTAGAAGGCAGCTGCCTGGTTGCGGAACATCGAAGAGTGGACAGGAATAACAAGAGATTATAACCTGTTCCAAAAGGCACAGGATAGAGATGCCTTTGCTGCAGTGATCGCCAACGTTGGAGGGACCTGACACGGCACCGAAAGAAGAAGAAGAATTCCTTATAAAAATGTATATTTTTGTTAATAAATACTTCTATCATAATATAAACAGGCAAAAACTTGAATACAGAGAGGAATAATCTAATTTTGACAGAAGCGTAGAAAACAAAAGGAGAGCAATTTGGTATTGTTAATTGTGAAATTTTAATGTGTGTGAAAAAAAATATAAAATAAACCAAGTTTTTAAAGGATAGAAAGTACTTACTTCCGGGAATATTTCACGCGTTGCACCTAGTATTTATAATTCCATGGAAAAATAATAAGAATTAGAAATAATTGTAACATTTATATTGTTTCCCTAAGGCAACTCCTTTTATCATGAAATATATCGAATTCCGAAGTGACCCGATTAAGCAAAGGGATTGATCATCACACAGGCATAACCGTTGGCAGATTGTTTCTGCAGCGTGGAAAATAATACAATATGTGTTGTCTTTGACGAAGCCTAACGTGCTCTATCCTGCAAAATTTAATAAACATTCTGTTTTTGTCAGTTTCCCTAGTCCTGTTTACCGCTGATGTGGTTAGAATGGTCGCATATTCGGCCAAAAGGGTTAATACCTACATATTGAAATTTATCGCTCCTTTTGTTGGTGACTTTTGAATTTCTGTGTTCGTTATTGCCCTATCTTTTGTTTTATGTGACAGTATTTTAAGCGATACGTTAGCGACATATTTTTAACGCGATTATTTTTGTTTACTGGCTTTTACGTTCATTTTTTGTTTCTTTATACTTTAAAACACACATTTAACACATTAAAAAATAATTAATGATAAAATTGAGGCATTAACACTGTGGAATTCTATAGTGACGAATTTTATGTGAATTTTAACATTGTTTTCCATATTTTTAATTTATTTTTCTCTGCATGTTTCGAAGGTTTTTCACCTTATCATCGGATGAACTATAAAAAAATAGTTTTTTTAAATCGTTTTTATTTATTATGTTTCATCGTTTTAGACTCTATATTATGTGTGATTGTTCTTTCTAATTACTGTTATTATTGTTATTTTGATTATTATTATTATTATTAATTATTATATCGTGGGTATACTGGCAAAAAACGTTAAGTCTAAAATCGCTGTTTTGAGAAATCAATCATTTAAGTTTTCTTTAAATTTGAAACATATAAGTGTCGTTGTCAAAAGTCAATCGAGGGAATTTTTTTCAGCCGAAGACAATAAGTAGAGTTAACGTTTTTTTCCAGTACAAAAATGTTCAACAAGACTCTTCGAAAAATATTAAGTTTTTTGAAGCTTTTAGCCTGTATGAAATACCTTTTGTACGATTTAACGTTAAATTTATTTTTAAAACTAGAGAAAAAGTCTGTTTCATTCGACTTCGTGTATTTTGCCAATTTGTAGAGCATTGTAAACTTTACAATACTGCATCACTAAGTCAAAACTGCCAATTTTCGACTTAACGTTTTTTGCCAGTATACCCACGATATATTCCACCTTTAAAATTTTCTCCTATAAATAGTTACTAACCGTTTTTTTTATTAAAATAATTATGTAACTAACTCAACTCCAGCAAGAACTTATTATAACAACGAAATTATTCAAATTGACATATGAACACACATTAAGGTTAAAAAAAACACGAAAATTTGACATTTGATTTATTATTGTAACACAATAATAAATGATGTCAACATAGGTTGACGAATTAGCTGTCGCGTTAAATAAAATACAATTGTGATACATAAAACAAAGTTTTTTTAATTTAAGAGTTTATATTCTTCTTTCTCTTTCTTTCTCCTAGGCATTTCCCATTATTTGGGTCGGTTCTCATAACGTGACTCCGCCAAGCTTCGTGGTCCTGGGTTATCTGGCTGTCCAGTCGTAGCGCCTTTGATTCATTCTTGACTGTCCATTCACGTTGCAGGTGGTCGATCCGGTCCCTTTCTTCCATCTTTCATATTATTGAAGATATTAAAAAGTTGTATACAAGTAGTGTGAGTGGAAAAAGACCAATCCTTAGGTATGAAAGCGAAGATTGCAGCTACCAGAATGAGGCTCAAAGTAGGATGATGCCGTAGAAATGATATCACATAGAAGAATGTACGGGAAAAATATGAATGACGGAATACCGAACGTCGAAATAATGAAGTAACTAACCAGTTCACCATCACGCCGTCTCCCCGAAATGGTAGGCAGAAAGAATGGACTGCCACATTTTAACCCATGCGGCACTCCATCCTTCGCTTTTCGCCCCCGCGAGAGACGCGGTGTGATGGGTTGCGAACCAATAGGCAACTCCCGCTTACACTTCGATCGTCCAACGTCCACAAAATAAATCTTAAACATATTATATAAAATAAAAATAATTTAGCACATAATCTTCTTTCAGATGGTGCACTTTTCAGCTGGACGATCCGGACATTTGTGTAAAATGAAGTAATGTAAGGCCAATGATTGCATCTTAGGTAAACTTAAAAAATAATCACTTAGATGGTTTGGATATATTAAACGACTGGATAAAGAAAGAATCATAAAAAAGTAAAATATTATACAAGCAGTGTGAATAGAAAAAAAATACGAGGACGACTGAGCAAATCAGTATAAGACCAAATTAATTAATTACTAAATAAAATACTGTTACATTCGAAGTCGGAAAAATCGACGAGCGTGCATGTTACGATATACTAATGTATAGAAAACTCGAGAAGCAAGTCAGGACAGAGCATTATGGTGGTCCATCCTCTGCCTATCCTACTAAGTAAGTTTTTAAACAATATTAAACAATATAGCTGATTAAAAAACGGTGGATGCCTGGAATATAAATTAAATAAACACAAAAGTCCGTATCGTCCAGTTGGCATGTGTTATTATTATTTTATTATTTTATATCATTGTATTTTATATAATTTGTTTTAGATTTATTTTGTGAACGTTGGACGATGAAAATGTGCGCGGGAGATGTCTATTGGTGGCGATGAGGTTCGCAACCCATCACACCGCGTCTCCCGCAGGGGCGAAAAGAGAAGGATGGAGTGCCGCATAGGTCAAAGTGTGGCAGTCCATTCATTCTGCCTACCCCTTCGGGGAGACGGCGTGATGGTTAGTTTAAATAATATAATTATCCACCGTTAAATATTCGTTTCAACTGTTTTATTAATATTTTATAAGCGTTGTATCTAAACAAACATTCAAGTTTAAAATCTGTTTAAGAATTTAAAAAATAAACCAACATACTTAGATTTTTTATGTCATGCTTAAACCAAACTGAAATATTTTCTCAACTATGTAGACCCGTGTCTTAACTGAGGATTAAACCCTTAACCCTTAGATTATGAGCCTAGCATCGTGCCCCATTCAATTCAACTAATACTATAGCCGAAGTACTCGTATTAGCATTACACTATCAGTTTTCAAAATAAGAATTCTTAATCATTTCAACATTAGAACTCTTTTATTTGGCAATTAAAAAAACTCCAACGGCAAGCGATGTCTATAGAATTGGTGGCACGATATATTATTTCTCCTATTTGGTCGTATAAAATGGCAAAGGAAATAAAAGTGTTGTTTAACATTTGGCTGTCGTTTTCATGTCGACCTCAGTGCCATCTGACGTTAACCCTTGTCACTAAGACTTGGGATTACATTGTCCTTTGGCCCCTCATACTCCGTTCGATATAATCATGAGATGTGAATCGTAATACTACAAGTTCTCGATTATTTGAATTGCCTCTAACCGGGCAGCAGTTTAACCGATGAAAATATAAATATTTGTCTTTTTCTTTTTTATAACTAACTAACTAACTAACCATCACGCCGTCTGCCCGAAGGGGTAGGCAGAAAGAATGGACTGCCACACTTTTCTTTCCTGACATATTTCTCTCGCTTCCTCAACATTCATACATCGTGTCATGCACGCGTCGATTTCTCTGACTCCTCACATGGCCGACATTCAATATTTGATTTATTTGATCGTGCCACGTTTTCCTCGGTCTTCCTCTATTTCTGGTTCCATTTACATCATTAACATATAATTTTTTTACCATTCTTTATTGTATATACAACACTTACTTTAAAAAATATATAATTAAATATCAGAAATGTTTCGGACAACCTGGTCCTTCCTCAGTGATATTATAAAAATATTTAAGAGATGTATTATAAAATTGTTTACAAATATGATCTGTTTTGACAGATGTTCTAAAGATTTATTTTGGAACGTTTATGCTTTTGTAATAACAAATATTATGAATCAATTTAAAAATTTTAACTAATAATTTAAAGTTCTTTTCGGGTTTAGGTAATTACTAACAACAAAGGAAATAAATCCAAAATGGATTTTATTTGATTATTTATAATATTTTCTCTATTTTTAATTGTTTTTTTTTAATTTCTAAAATTTCGAGATTGCTCAAAGTTATATTTCTATTTAATAATAGAAATATAACTTTCAAATCAAATCAAATCAAATCAGTTTATTAACTCAAAAGACATTACAAACAGGAAAAATGTTTAAGGCATCTATTGAGTACAGGTAAAATATTATAAAAATACAGCAAAGTACCAGGGACGCATTAGAGATGGTTCGACATTAGGAAGACAACAACTTTGTTAATACTTGCAAAATTTCAACGCCATTATCTTTATTAAATTAATGATCTAAAGATATTTCAAATATCTTAATAATATCACTGAGGAACGACCGGGTTGTCCGAAATATGTCTGATATTAAATTTATTTTTTTAAGTTAGTGTTGTATATATATACAAAGTACATAAAAAAGAAAAAGACAAATAAAACATCTGCAACACAAAGTATGGCGAACACTAATTTGTGATAACCAAAAACGATAATATATTTTATGTATCAAATACGTTTTCGTATATTTTGAAGTTGAGACATGTTTGAAGACTTGCAAAAATTGTGAAAAATGAAAATCTTGATGGCTGGACGTGATCATCACAAACAGGTCATTCGATCTAAACCTGTATAAAGACGAAAATAAACATGTTCGGAATAAGAAACGAGAGATTCAGAAACGATACAGTGAAAGTGATAAACAAAGATCACTTATATCATGCACCGTGTAAATAAAGTAAAACCTCGATATAACGGACCTCTATTTAACAAACTTCGCATATAACGGACAAAATACGGGGCAAATGTAAAAAAAAAAAATAACGTCCTGTTTATATTATACATGCTTAAATTCAAGTGTGGCCGCATGTAAACAGTAGGATTTATCCAACATGCCATCAATGTGACTCACGAAAGTAAGTTTAGGGTCCATTGTGACTCCGAGATCTCGCACACGATCCGAGTTAGGTATAACTGAATTATTGATGAAAAAGTCATGCTTGTATGGGTTAATTTTACGGGAAAACGAGACTTTGTGACACTTATCAGCGTTAACAGAGAGTTTATTTAATATACAATAACGTGAGAGTCTGTCTAGATCAGATTGAAGTTTAAGGCAATCAGAATAGCTGCCTTCTACCAAACTCCCCCACGTCTCTCTACTTTACCCATTAATATCAGTCGAAGGAGATGGTGTTTTACTTTCCTTCGTACATGACCCAAATATGAGACCTTTCTAATTTTCACACTTGACAACAGCTCTCTATTGGCTCTGGCTCTCTGCAGTACGTCTGCATTACTGACCCTATCGGTCCACGGTATTCGGAGCATTCTGCGGTATATCCATATCTCGAACGCTTCCAACCGGTTCATTGTAACTGTACTCAAACTGTATGCAAACTGTACTCTACGTTATTATTTTTTTTTTCCATCACGCATTTGTCTCCTTTGCCTCTGCTGTTCTTCCCGCTGTATATTCCTGTGGTGTATATTTTATCTTTTATATAATGTTCCTCAAATGTTTATGTATTATATATTATGCTTATTTATTTATTCCATAAAGTACAGCGAAGCATATAAGTGAGATTGAGTAGATTAAATGTGGTCTGGCACCCCCTTGTTGTTGCCGTATTTAAATGTAAGTCCTGGATGGACCGGGGACAGGCGCAGGGAGTGTACGAGCGAGGCTGATAAAAGGGCGCCGCTACGCCCTAGAACAGCCTCGGGTATGTGGCGGGAACTTCTATGTTCCTTTAAAACAAAAACAAAAAAAAAGGTTCATTACATTCACTTTCAGAGTCCAGGTTTCGCAGCCATATAGTAGAACAGACCATATTTAACATTTAATCATTCTTTGTCGGAGTTTCAAGTTAAGATTATCGTTATTAAGATTATTGAACGATACCATAATCAAATACTGAAAGTGATAAGAGTTTTGCAAATAAAATAAACTAAGAATGTGTGAAAATAATATTTGAAAATTAAAATATTGTTCGTTTCACATTCACCGCCAGAACGTAGTATAAACACCAGTTAACCCTAGCGTGTCGGGGCAGATACAATCCGACGGAGGCCACCCAATTATTTCCTTGGTCCTATGGAAACTGGAGAAAAATGGAGATAAAAACATGGGGGGCGGCGGAAGGCGGATCGGGGGGACGCTAAGTATAGAGGAGAGGCCTCCAACTGACGATTCGCGGGACAAGTCTGACCTTTTAGAGGGCTGGATATATTTTGTATGCCGGCTTTATTACTAAGTATTAGTTCGCATGGTGTTCTAAACATTTAAATAAATAAAAAATTAATTCGGAAAATAAACTAAATATTTATTTATAATTAAAGTAAATATCTTTTAAAGGTAATTAATACGTATAAAAAAGTATATATTTTTTTGAAGTTTTATTGTAAAATAAAATAAGAACACACTTGTAAAATTTGTATATTAATCACATTATTCTTTATACGTGTATTTGGGTAGTATGTTTACAAAAGATGGGCGAGTGGAGAGGGATATTGAAAGAAGGGTTGGGGTAGGTAACAAAGTGAATGGTGCACTTTAAACAAAAAAAGTATATGGTAACGATGTAAACGGCGTCAGAACTGTGGGGGTCTGTTCGGACAGGGAAGCTTTCTCCCAAATGGTCGTCAACGTCGCGTCGCGTCGGGAGGACCCGGCAAGACACGCGAAAAAGAAGAATAAAGCATTATCAAATGTTCATCGATTTCTCCATTTGATAATGCCTTAGCAAGACGAAACATGTCATTCCCATAAAATATAATGAAACTTCTATAATGTAGACATTTTATTTTACAGCTATCGTTATCACGTAGAATTTTGTATCGTATTAAATGGCATTATTGCCAGTTACTGTGAGTGTATTTTTAAATTGAAGTGGCCACCCCTGGCGTGGGGAGTCGATGATATCTTGCAGCATCCCATTCAGATCTTCCTTCGCGAGAGCGTGGAGGAGATGATATGCCGGTGGAAAGGAAATTGCTTATATCATAAAAAAGGAACATAATTTTATTAGGGAATATTTTCTAATGAAAGTTCATTTTTAAATTTTCATTTTGAGTCTGGCACTGCGGAAACTTTATCTGCGATTAAATGCATTTACTTAAACTATTTTTGGAAATCTGTATGAAAGTGAAGCATGGAGCTGGCAAGAGAAGGATGAAAGTAGAATAAATGCAGTAGAATTGAGATCTCTAAGACGAATGTGTGGCAAATCTGTATATGGTAGAGTGTCAAATGCAAATATAAGAAGTGAATGTGGTGCGAATGAAAGTGTTATGAACAAAATAATGAAAGGGTCATTGAGATGATTTGGATACGTGGAAAGAATGAGTGAAGACAGAATGGTGAAGAAGGTATATATGAACGACGTGAACGGAGCTAGAAATAGAGGAAGGCCGAGGAAAACATGGACGATCAAATCAATCGTATATTAGTGTCAGTCACGTGAGGAGTCGGAGAAATCGACGTGCGTGCATGACAAGATGTATGAATGTAGATGAATCGAAAGAAGTATGTCAGGACAGAACAGTGTGGCGTTCCATTCTTTCTGCCTACCTCTCCGGGGAGACGGCGTGATGGTTAGTTAGTTAGTTAGTTTTATCTAATGATTTTTCTGAAATCTCTTGATGGAAGTTCATTTTAAATAATAATTAATTCCATTGTTTTGGCCGAAATATTTTCCCCATTAGTATACAGTACAATAAAAACTTTTCCCCTATACAATCTTGCAAAAAAATAATAATGCTACCTTTAACTTTTGTCACCTTTCTTATTAATGTAATCTACTTCCTTTTATTGTTTATCGTCTTTAATTTATTATGTTTCATCATTTTTGACTCTATATTATGTGTAATTGATCATTCTAATTAATGTTTTTATTAATATTATGATTATTTCTTATATTTCTTGGTTCTGATTTTGAAAATTTGGTTTGGTTCATATGGCGCTCCCGTCAATTTGGAGATATTTCGTGTATATGTGAATTGTTTTGGTCAATTTGATTATTGCTGCTCTTTATGATAGTCATTTGTGACAAAAAATACGTTTTTACTGTTTTGGTGTTAAAACTATATAAGTTTTTTCGTATATAAAAAGAATTTTGACAGGTGTAAAAATAAATTTTTCATTTGTATCAATGACAATTTGAATAAATTCTTCAATAATATTTTTAAGTTCTTGCTGGTGTTGGATTGTTTTAAGTGCCTAATTGCAATAAATTTAAAAAAAACAGTGGATAACGTGGAATAAAAATTAAATAAACACAAATGTCCGGATCGTCCAGCTGACGACAAGTGCACCATCTAAAAGAACATTATGTGTTAAATTATTTTTCTTTGTTATTTTATTTTATATCATTGTATTTCAGATAATTTGTTATAGATTTATTATGTAGACGTTGAACGATCGAAGTGTGCGCGGGAGATGCCTTTTGGTGGCGATGAGGTTCGCAACCCATCACACCGCGTCTCTCGCGATAGCGAAAAGAGAAGGATGGAGTGCCGCATCGAAAGTGTGGTAGTCCATTCCAGTTAGTTAGTTAGTTAGTTATTTCTTTTTTTTATTATTGTATTTTCCACCTTTAATATTTTCTCCTACAAATAGTAACGAATCGTTTTTTTAATTAAAATAATTAGGTGCCAACTCAACTCCAGCAAGAACTTCAAAATTATATCAAAGAAATTATTCAAATTGACATAGGAACAAATACACAAAATCCCGAAAATTTGACATTTGATATATTATTGTAACACCTGATGATTTCAACATAGGTTGACGAAACAGCTGCCGTGTAAAATAAAAATACAATTGTGATACACAAAACAAAGTTTTTTTAATTTAACAGTTTATTAAATAATAATTATATTAATCGTTGTTTTTTTTTTTGGTAACTTTTTATCTTTTTTCGACATCGACCGGTCTGTCGATGCCAGCTAGCCTGGCGAAACCGGTAGCTATCAAAATAAATACAAAAAGTGAAAGAAGTTATGTAAAAAAAAACATCGTTTTTTTTTTTTTTTTGTTTACTATATATGTGTGTGATAGTTAAAACACACATCGCTTGGCTCCTGATCTAGAGAACTTGGGTTAAATTCTGAAAACGACCCGGTTTTATCTTAATAAAACTAACTAACTATGGAACGTAGGTGGAAATAAAGAACCGCCACACGGTTCTTTCCGACATACTTTTCTCGATTCCTCAACATTCAAACATCTTGTCATGCACGTACGTCGATTTCTTCGACTCCTTACGTGGCCGACATTACATATTTTATTATAATCAAATGATTTTACTGAAATCTCTTGATGGAAGTTCATTTTAAATAATAATTAAATAAAACGATGTTTTTTAACTACTTCCACTTTTGTCTTTATTTAGACAGCGAGCCTGGCGAAACCGGTCGCTGTCTAAATAAAGACAAAAGTGGAAGTAGTTAAAAAACATCGTTTTATTTAATTATTATTACATATTTTATTGATTTGATCGTGACACGTTTTCCTCGGTCTTCCTCTTTTACTAGTTGGGTTTACATATCATTTCTGTATCATTGTTTTTTAATTAATTATTTATGGGTGTCCAAACCATCTTGTTGACCCTTTCATTATTTTGTTCATAACACTTTCATTCGAACAGTATTCACTTATTACATTTGCATTTAACTCGCTATCATATATTTTGTTGTATCTACACACATTCGTTAAGAGATCTCATTTCTACTGCATTTATTTTTCATCCCTCTTTTGAGAAATCCATGCTTCACGTCCATCTATAAAAGTGGACACAATAACACCATTGTGCACTGCCATCTTAGCTTCCATCTTTATTAAATTGATCATAGAGATACACAGTCATATCTTTGGATGGTTTACTTTTAATTCCGTTTCTATCACATATTGTTAAGAACATTTTTCTAGCAACGATTTTGATTAAGTTATAATCATACAATCATAAATGTGATATTTGTATGAAGGAGCTAAGGTAAAGCATTCTGTTTTCTATATTATTTTCTCATATCCGAAACACGACAGCAATTCTAAAAGCAAACATGCTAACCCTTGCAATGACATTACTCTAAAATAATTAAATAATGAAAACATAACAAAAAATGTATACAAAATTTCTTTATTATTATGTATTTAGTGTGCTTCCACTTGTGTTTATGTCCGACCGGTTTCGGCAGCTTCTGGTACCTACATCAAAATTTGTTCGGTTTATATAATAAATGATAGTGGTGGGGGTTAAACATTTTTTTATTTATTCTAAATAATGTATTACTGTTATTAAATTGTAGTTGAAATGATTCTATATAATGTAAATTTTGGGTTAATTTGTTTACTATATAATTAAAAAGCAATTACTAGGGTGGTTAATTATTGGAATGATTCTATATAATGTGATTTTTGTGTTTGAGATAATTTAGTTGTTGATATTATAAAAAGGTACATTTATAGAGTCCTTTATTATTATTTTATCTATTTTATTTGAGATGTTTCCTAAGAAAGGTATTTTTACCCATTTTTTCTCAATGTCATTATCACGGGTTATGCCCTTAGTTATGATTGTCATTGTCAATTTAATTTTTTTTTTTTAAATATTAAATAAAGTAAAAAAATAAATTTAAAAAAAACACCATAACTAAGGGCTTCACCCGTGATATGTCATTGAGAAAAAATGGGTAAAAATACCTTTCTTAGGAAACATCTCCAATAAAAAAGGTGAAATAATAATAATAATAAAATACTCTAAAATATAGCTTTTTATAATATCTACAACTTAGGGAAAATGCTTATCAACAACAAAGACAAACGAGATAAATTCAGTAACTCGGGGACATATCTTTTAGAATGCGATAATTGCGTTGGCATATACGTAGGCCAAACAGGAAGAGTCTTTAAAATAAGAATAAAAGAACATACTAGTAGCTGGCTTAATCAAAAAGATTATTCTAATTTTGCAAAACATGTAATAGAGTCAAATCATACTTCTTCGGGGTGGCAGTCAATGCACTTACAACTCGGCCACGAAGGTTGTCAAATGTCTTCATGTGTATCAAAGCTCTGTAAAGTAGCAGATACCAATGAGTTCTCAGAAGGGATTTGATTAAGTTACTTTTTATCTTCTGCAAGTTTTCTCAGCCTGGCCTTTTCTTCAATTTCGGCCAACTTTTTTTCAACACCCTCTAAGCATCCCGGATGCACTGGCTCTCTATGCTTTTGCAAGAATATTAGACCTGAAAAAGATCCACTAACTTCTTAACGCAATAAGGAACAGCTCTGCTAGGTATTCTAGCCCTTTTTCAGAATATATTTCAATCCAGAATGACAATATTTGCGCTTTCATTAACAGTCAACTTAACTTCACGTATGTTGAAAAATATAACAGCGAGAACTTGACGATTATATGGTAGTTTTACACCTGTTATTTGGTGATTTACTTGACCATCCAAGAAAATATTTTTTTATTGCTTCTCAGTTCTACTGACATCTTCGAAATACAAAATAATCCGTGTTTTCTACCCGACAAGCCGAGACTAAGTGATAATAACACCGACAACGTGCCGCTCCTGTGACACAACTTGTATGGACATCTTTGCGCGCGAGTCGGCACGGGTTACACTGTTCTGAATAAGGAAAAAAAATCGGATGTTTTAGGCCCAAATTAATAAAACAATAGCCTATGCATTGTTAAATTAAAACTTCGAAATATAAGGGACACCCTAATGAACCACCACATTGTTCTATACTGAAGATTGTTAATTTATTCTTAATGATGATCTGTTTGTATTTGTCATAGTGTCACCAGTTTGGCAATGCCAGTGAGCCTGGCGAAACCGGTCACTATCGAAATAAAGACAAAAGTGGAAGTAGTTTAAAAAATACATCGTTTTATTTAATTATTATTTAAAATAAACATTCATCAAGAGATTTCAGTAAAATCATTTGATAAACGATATGTATTGTATTATATTGGCTGTTAAAAGTTTAAGAAGTTTTATTTGATTTTTGATTCTTAAGTAAATAACTTATCAGGTATTTCACAAGGTGTTAGAGGGTTAACGTTTGCACGATTCTAGGGCATTCCGGCACTTAGCCGCTTTTGACCACAATAGGAGGAAAAATTAAATTAATAATTGCGTTTTCCTCTACATTGTGCTACGGGGATGGACTATTTCCTTTATGCCTGTAGCCCGTAGACACATACGTTTATGGAAACAGCTTCATACGTAATAACTGTTTAAGAAATTAAATCTTTTTATAAAAGTCTTTCAGTTAAAATTAAATCTTGAGTTAAACTAAGAAAATTATGTGTTTTCTTGGTTCTAAAAATATTTCAATTAAAATAACTAACTAACAATCATGCAATCGTCTCTCCGAAGGGGTAGGTAGAAATAATGGATCGCCACCCTATTCTTTCCTGGCATATATTTCTCGCTTCCTCAACATTAATATACCGTGTGACTGACATTCAATATTTGATTTATTTGAACATGCCACGTTTTCCTGGATCTTCTTATATTTCTAGTTTTGTTTACATCGTTTAAATATACTTTCTTTATCATTCTTTCTTCATCCGATCTTTCCATGTGTTCAAACCATCATAATGAATCTTTCATTATCCTTTCATTCGCACTGCATTCTTTTCTTATATTTTCATTCGATACTCTATCATACACTGATTTTCTATAAATTTGTCTAAAAGATCTTATTTCTACTGCATTTTTTCTAATTTCATATTTATTTTGCCAATTCCATGCTTCACTTCCATACATAAGTGTCGGCACAAGAATAAAATTGTGCACTACCATTTCAGGTTTTTTGAATAGGCTTTTGCGATGACATCTTTAGGTGCACTTATTTATATAAAAATCATTAATACACTATCGTACTATTGAAACAGAAAATTTCTAGAAATTTTATTATATTTGTGCTATTCCTACCAAATAAAATAAACTAAGAAAGGGGACCTAAAATACTAAAGCCATTTTATTCCAATTCTCCTTTGAGTTTCGATCGGTTTGGGCAGCTGCAATTTTCTCGTGTGACCAGAAAAAGAAACTGACGAAACCGGTCGAAACTATAAGAACAAAAGGAATAAAAATCATTTTATATAATAAATAATTAATTATTACTAACATGGGTTTTATTAGTGGTACAAGAATACACAATTCTTGGCCAATTCATTCAATTAGGTAGAAACAATTTCGAGAAAGAAGCCGACCGAAAAATTCAGTTGGGTTGGGCGGCCTTTGGAAAATTACGTCTTGTTCTCACCTCTAAAACACCACAATGCCTCAAGACTAAAGTCTTCAACCAGTGCGTCTTGCCAGTCATGACGTACGGAGCCGAGACGTGGACACTGACGAAAGGTCTAGTCTACAGATTCAAGGTCGCCCAACGCGCCATGGAAAGAGCCATGATTGGAATAACCTTGAGGGACAGATTTAGAAACGAATTTATTCGTCAACAAACCAAGGTGACTGAGGTGGTTCTGAGGATGGGCGGGCTGAAGTGGCGATGGGCTGGCCATATCTGTCGGGGAACCGACGGAGACGGGTTCTGGGGTGGAGACCGCGTACAGGATTCCGAAGAGTTGAACGTGCCCCTGCCCGCTGGACCGACGATCTGAAGAGGATTGCTGGACTTGGATGGATGGGAGCGGCAATGGATAGAGAGCGGTGGCGTGCTTTGGGAGAGGCCTACATTCAGCAGTGGATGACAGACGGCTGATGATGATGATGATGATTATGAAATACAAATTGCATTTATCTTTTCTCCTTATTTTTATTATTCTTCGGCGTTACAACCCTTGGTGGGTCTTAGTCTCCTCTAAGAAACGTCTCCATCCCGTCCGGTCTCTAGCCGCCACCTTTGAGTCTTGCTGTTCCAGGACCCGACAGTCTGCCAAGGTACCATCCAACCATCGCAGTCTCTGCTTGCGAACGCTTCCTCACCCTACTGGATTGTCATACAACATTCTTTTGGGGAGCTCCAAATCCCCCGTGGGATGCAAGTGCCCTAGCCACCGCAGTCTGTTAATATTATCTTTATTCGACCATATACTCGTATATAATCATTTCTACTGCATTAAAAATGATTTTATAGATGGTCGAATAAAGAGAATATTAACAGACTGCGCTGACTAGGGCACTTGCATCGCATGTGCCCTTTCCAGCGCAGTCTGTGATCTCTTAGACGAATGTGTGCATACGAGTGTCGAATGAAAATATAAGAAGTGAATGCGGTGCGAATGATGGTGTTATGAACAAAATAATGAAAGGATCATTAAGATGGTAAGAATGAATGAAGAAAGAATGGTAAAAAAATTATATGTTAACGATGTAAATGGAACCAGAAATAGAGGAAGACCGAGGAAAACGTGGCACGACCAAATAAATCAAATATTGAATGTCGGCCATGTGAGGAATCAGAGAAATCGACGCGCGTGCATGACACGATGTATGAATGTTGAGGAATCGAGAGAAATATGTCAGGAAAGAAAGGTGTGGCAGTCCATTCTTTCTGCCTACCCCTTCGGGGAGACGGCGTGATGATTAGTTAGTCAGTTAGTTCTATAAAATCAAGATTTGAAAGAGTTTTTAAAATATTAGCCTCTAAACAAATTTGTATATGGGTCGGCATATGTGAAAATACAGTACAATACGCTAACGCCCCTATATTAATATTGTGTGTATTCGTATGAGAACAGAGCTTGAGTCTAATGGTTTTAATTGGATTACTGCCCGAGCAATTTGGCGGCAAAACAAAAACTTTATTACGTCGCGTTAAAATTTAAATAAAAGCATTTAACTTGATTTACCTCCGTGTACCTAGATAATACGTACATTATGGCCGGTAATTTAATGTGTGAATCGCCTATCGCGTCATATAAGCATACCAGCAAGAGCGTAAATAACGTAAATTAATATAAAGGTGAACGCACCATAAATCGGGTCCATCTGTTTCCATTTTTAAATGTCGGTAGGTCTCCCCTGCGACTTTGTGTCAAAATTCTTTTAGCGGTTGTTTTACCCCATATAAGTGTGGTACCTACGCACGGGGAGGGCCGGTCTCTTTGAATTAGGAACGTGACAAAGGAAAAAGAAAGATGCTGTATCCAGTGTGCTAAAATGTTTGCTAAAAATAAATAAGCCCATTGTTTCACTTTTATTGTTTTATTTTATATTTTCTAATAAAATTTTGGGTGTAATTGAAAACCACCTAAACGATAATAACTTTCGAGCCATCTCCCCAAAGAGGTGAAAAGAAAGAATAAACCCCGCCGCACTATTATTTCTTGACATACTTCTCAAGCGACCTCTACATTCAAAGATCGTGTCATGCACGCACGTCGATTTCTCCGACTCCTGACAAATCCGTGTATGATAGTGTCGAATGAAAGTGATATGAACAAAATAATGATAGGATCATTAACGAACGAAAATGGTTTAATGCCCTCCAGGTCTCATACAATAAATATAAACTTTCGATAAAATACTTTAAAATGTAGTAATTTGTGACTTTTTAATGACATAAATTAAATTTTTGTGACATTCCAGATATCCTCTTAACACGAGACATTTTCTTTACGTATTAAGGAGAGTAAGAGAAACGCAAATAAATAAATAAATTACACAGGATTTTTTCAAAAGAAAACACTGTTTAATATTCCACTATACTATAATTTATAGACTACACAATATTTTTCGGAGTTACCTCCGTCTTCAGGTGTAAATATACGATGAACAGTCGTATATTTACACCTGAAGATGGAGGTAACTCCAAAACATGTTGTGTAGTCTATAAATATAGTATAGTGGAATAATAAATAGTGTTTTCTTTTGAAAAAATCCAGTGTAATTACAGTGGAATTCCAAAGTGTAAACGCCTTAACTTTCAAGAAATTAAATAAATAAACGTTTGATCATTTCATCAGCAATCATTTTGTACCATTTATGCATAATAAAAAATATTAAAAAAAAATTACATTTATCTGTATCAACGAAAAATGTAATGGAATTAATTCCGTCAATATCATATTATAACTTATAAAATAAATGTTAAAATAATATATGGGTAATATAAAATAAATAAATAAACGATAATACAGAATAATAATATTTTTAAATTATTATAAATTCTGATGACACAGAGGACATAGGGAGGAAGCGAGTCGTGCGTTTGTGATTATAGCTTTTATGATACGAGTATTTGTTCGCCTGGCAGTCATTGTTGGTCTCCCTACTCCCTACACAATAATAGTTCGTGGGGTGGGATTTTATTGTATGTACATTATTATTTCGGGGATGGCGCATTGCTAAATAATTTGTTCGGAGAATTTACTATCGCACTTAAATCAAAGGTACATTTCTCGATAGGCATACTTTTATATCGTCATATTTTTAATCTTTGTCTATTCGTCCGCGATTTTCTCGACAATTACTAGACCGATTTCGCTGAAATTAATACAATTTATACTTTTTGATGCCGGGAAGGTTTAAAAAGTAGTTTGAATAAAATCCAATATGTAAAACTGTTGCTGTAACCTTTAAAAATTATTAATAACATTGAAGCCGCCATATTGGATTGAGGTTAGCCCATATTTATAACACTCTGGTAATGTGTAAAATAGACTTATAAATTATTTATAAAATAACAAAAATGAATCATTGATGCAATTAAGGCGATAAAACTGTGAAATTCCACAGTGAAGTTTTATTTGTTTATAATTCCACAGTGACACCTCTGTCATTGGGAGGATGAAATAAACTGATAAAAACGTAGGTACATATTTTACATTTTTCTTTCTATATTTTAATTGAATGCCTTATTTAAATTATTAAGGCATTTCAATTTTCCAATCATCCTAAAAATAAAATAAAATGGCACTGTGATTGTCACACTGTCTTTGGTCTGATGTAGAATTCACGTGACAATAAAATGGCGATAGAATAGCTACATATCACATGTCATTAGAATCAATATAATAGCTCAAAAATGTATACAGTAATAGGGTTCAAACGACCTTTTGTATGTGAAAAAAAGGATTCGCATAGGCATATATTCAAATTTAAAAATTCGACAAAATCATCGTCATTATAAAATTTCGATATTTCGGTATTCGTTACAACGAGATATGCCATGTACGAGTACCTACACTGTATCTTTAGTTTTATTTAATCTTGCCGTAATTTGTTAATTGTTTCAGTCTTTAGTTTAGTTATTTTTAAGTAATTTTATGTATAAATTTTCACTTCTTCTTCCTCAGCCTATTCCCGTCCACTCCCGGACAAACACCTCCTCCATTCGCTTCCATGTCACTCTGTCCTGTGCAGACTGCATCCAGGTTATTCCGACGTGTCTGTTCAGATCATCCTTCCACCGTAGTTGCGGTCGCCTTGTACTTCTCTTTGCCGTCCACGGTCTCCAAGTCAGCAGTCATCTGAGCTTCTGGCTACGTGACCTGCCCATTGCCATTTTAGAGTCGCCACCCGGTGGATGATGTCAGTGACCTTTGTTTTTTCTCTCATCGCATCGTTTCTGACTCTGTCTCTGAAGGTTATTCTTAACATGACTCTTTCCATGGCTCTTTGGGTCACTCGTAGTTTCTCGGGACTTTGTTTGGACAATGTAACAGTTTCAATATCATAAGTACCAACTGGCAGAACGCAGGCTTCACAGACTTTTCTTCTAATTTTCACTAACTTGAAATAACTATATTTACTGACTCTAATAATGTTCAAAAGAGACACTCATTTCATAAAAAGTGGGGTATCAGTAATGAGAGACCTCTCACGATACTTCCATATAAAACGAATAAATAAATAAAAACATAAGTTTATGGGAACACTAACTCGTCAAAAATAAATGCGTCATCAACGATTAACAGAATATTATTAATTGATTACTTTTTAACTGACTAAAATCTTCATTAATGAGTTTAGTTCTGATGAAGGAATTTCAAATAAACAATCTTATTGTGTTTAAGCTAGAGCAAAGTTTGTACAAATAACTATATATTGTTCATCTCCGGCCAGCCGGCGGTTCTCTTTGCGTCGACTCCCGATTTCCAGATTTAATGTAGAGAGCGAAATTTTCGTTTTGTCAACATCAGACATTAATATACGGTGCCAAACAGTGGGGAATCGCCCAGGGCAAAGATTTAATGAGCATCCTTCCAAACCACAATACCATTTGAATGCCGCAAACCGTACCAGTTCTGTGTTAACTAACCCCGGCTTCCTCGTTCTACGGCGTCATTGTTGAAATTAATTAATAACTTACAAAAACTGTTTTCATCTAAGACGCTGCAAAAATATTAAAATGATGTAATTTTATTCAAAATTCCATAATATTATAAAAATAACAATGTTCTATCTTGATACATAAAGTGATTGCTTAAATAAAATGAATTATTTAGATATTTTTAAACATAAACTCATACTAACAAATGTATAAATCAATTTTACAGAACAACCTGGGTTTATATGTTTCTAACCACAAGTAAAACTAGATAGAAGTTTTACTCGTATATAAAAAAATAATCATGTTTACGATTTCTTAAATCAGAATACTTATATAAATATTTTATTAAATTAAATAGTTATTGACAAAATAATAGTTACGAAATAAGGAAATAGTTCACATTTTATGATTAATAAAAATTCCTTCGCATCAGGCTATTATGCATACTCGTATAACATTTAAAAATGAACATTGTAAATCGAAATCCCAAAAATATTTTGAGGATTGGTCTGCAACAAGCTTCACTCGTTTCCTCCACTCTTTCAGTCTTTGCATCTCTGTGTAGCTGCCACAGCACATGTCCCTAATCACCTGGTCCATATTGGCGTCCCTTGGGCGGCTTCTTCAATTCCTGCCCTTGACCATTCCTTTTGCGATAATAATAAGCAGGCCCGGGTGCCTGATGTTATGGCCTTTCCAGTTTGCTCGTTGCTGGGCAATCATTTTGAGGATTTGACTCTTTTCTCTGGCCCTTCTCATTACCTCGCTGTTTTGAATGTGTTCCGACCAATGGACCCCATTGTGCGTCTGTAGCACCACATTTCAAAAGCAGCTAGACATCTGCACCCACTCCGGCCAATGGTTAATATCTCGCAGCCATACTATCGCAATATATTATAATATGACAATAAACAAGGCAAGACGAACTGCATGGTCGTTGGGCGAAACGATTGATCTATAAATGAAGTTCTGGGTGGCACCAGCATTAAACAGGTTAAAGAGTTTGTATATCTGGGCAACAGAATAACTCAAGATGGGCGCTCAAAGGCAGAAATCATAAGCAGGATACAGCCAGCCAGAATAGCCTTCAATAAAAACACGAAGATACTAGAATCGAAAATTCAACAGACGGATAAAATATTACAATTATTTCCGTTAGATTGTATAAGTACCTATCCGGACTACAGATTTTTCAAATTAAAATTCGCAATTTTCTCAGTTGGCAATGATATTTTGCAAGGAGCAAGGACGACGCGTCTTTTCACAGATGTCGCCGCTGTAGCGCGTGTGTAATGTCAGCTTCGTTTTGTTGTTATTTTGGTCGTCGGCTATCTTCCTTTTTTTCTGTCTTCGCTTTTGTTCCAACAATACATTTTCAGTTGTGTTACAAGTAATTTGTACCAAAACATGCATTTATCGAAATAAATGATTTTGTGATGTTCGGATGATATACATTTTGCATTTCGTTCGCAAATAATTCGCCGGAGATTGGATGCGATGGAGCAGCAATTTTCGCTTTCTTGGAAAAACTTCCACGGGAATCTTTCCAATGGGTTCGCCGGTCTTTTAGATAGTGGAGAATTCGTTGATGTGACTCTCGCGTGTGATGGTCAGCTCCTGCAAGCTCATAAAGTAGTCTTATCGATATGTTCTCCGTACTTCAAACGTATGTTTCAGTTGAACCCTTGTCAGCATCCTATAGGTGAGTCACCCTGTTTTGATTACTTATTGTAATGTGTTACTTTATGCCGCTTTCTGTATTAGATAAGTAAACTTTTGAAGTTATATAGTACTACTTATAAACTTTTTTTAAATTTATTTTAACGAAAACTTTTTTCTTAGATCAACCTCTTCTACTCAAGTGTACTAAATTATTTAAAAAAATAGATAATAGTTCTCCAATGTCAATATCATTTGTAAAATAATAAACTATACACTTATTTTATCGCAAAAGTATCAGTAATATCTTATTCATTAGATTGTGAATAGCTACATTCAGCTATTTGAAAGTATTTATTTTGTCCCCATAGTTATTATTAACTGGTTTATTGATATTAGGAATGAAGTATAAATATAACATTTCTTCAATTAAAATTAATAACATCTCGGACCAGCTTTGAATTAAATATTTATGTATTGGTAATACTGATCAAATGTGTCATTATTGCATGAGATTATACGCAAAATTCACCGTAGTTTCTGTAAAAAAGTCTGCAACATTAGCATGAATTGTGAAAATCCCCAACAAGTAGATGAATTTGTGTATTAAGGAAGTATGTTTACAAATGATATTGGATGAAGTAGAGAGGGATATTAGATGAAGGGTCGGGGCAGGCAACAAAGTGATCGGTGCATTACAAACAAAAGTATCCAATTAAAAAAAAAAAGTCTAACACCAAAGATTTAAATCAATGATATTAGAATTTATTTTACAATCTTCAATATGAGCAGAAAATAGCTCATTATTATGAAGAAGCAATCTGGCCGTATCCAGGCTCGAACCCAAGTCCCCTGGATCAGGAGCCAAGCGTTCTATCCCCTAGACTACCACCCGCTTAAGATAGCATTGAAGTATTGAACAGGCAAAAGAAGGATGAAAGTAGAATTGCAATACAAGTGAGATCTCTTAGACAAATGCGTGTAAATCCAATATGATAGGGTGTCAAATGCAAATATAAGAAGTGACTGCAAATGAAAGTTATGAACAAAATAATAAAGGTTCATTTAGATGGCTTGGGTACATGAAAAAATGAAAATAAAAGTATATGTTAACAATGTAAATGAACAAGAAATATAAGAAGACTGAGGAAAACGTGGCATGATCAAATCAATAAAATATTAAAAGTTGGCCATGTGAGGTGTCGGAGAAATCCACGTGCTTGCATGACATGATTTATGAATATAGAGGAAGTGAGAGAAATATGTCAGGAATGAACATTGTGGTGATCCATTTTTCCAGCCTATTTAGAGAGGTTGAAATGGTTATTCACTTAATATAAAAAAGTAATCAGTACTTCCGATTTTAGGAAGAATAACTTTTATCACTCTAATAATCAATAGTAGTTTATTTGTGCTTGTATTAAGAACGTTGGTAGGATCTATTCCTGGTTTTTGGGTGTAACCATATCCCTTTGTTCAATTTGTAATTGACATTTAAAAATTGTTAATTTCATGTGGCACATTAGATATTATAAATCGATAGGCATAGTTGAATTGTTTACATTATTTCCTAATTAATTCAGATTATGTTATGATAATATAATTGTCTTGACTTTATTTTAATGTTGTACCCTTTGGTTATTGGTATATTAAATTTTTATAGTGGTTCTTCGAGATGTTTCACACCAAGCTATGAGGAACCTGATCCACTTCATGTACAATGGGGAGGTCAGCATTCGCCACGAGGACTTGGCCAGCTTCATCAGTACCGCTGAGACCCTGGAGATTAAAGGACTCACCAATAAACATGTTAGTATTGCTAAATCAAACATTGCAAATTTTTATATTTATTATAAAGTACCGATATTGACAAAGGGTATTGAGAACAGAGCAAGAACGAAGACTAAGTGCGAGTGGCAGAGTTGCGGACGCTGAGGACAAAAGCAGGCAAGACTCTTTGAGGTAGAGTGAGGAACAAGGCTATTTGTGAAATCTGCAAGGTGGTTTTTGTCACATGGGCAGACATCGCAGGAGACACTGGCATGCACGCGTGGAAGATGGATTCCTCCAGAATCCAAACTCTCCAACTCCAAAGAATGGAAGCTCACCAAAAAGATGGAGCCTAATAATAGGAACATTCCAAGGGTCTAAAAGAAAAAGATTATAAAGTGATGAAAAATGATTGATTTCATATCTCTCTCTATTTACATAATTTTTTATTATTTATTTTTATCATGGTCCTACGAACTAGGGAAAATTAATAATAAAAAAAAAAACGTTTATCACTTTATTCGAATGCATATTTCATATGATGAAAGGTTGATTGTTATACATTTTTAATTTTTGATAAACTTATGGCGTTAACACTGAAATTCAATACAATTTTTGTTATGAATTAAAACACTTTTTTTTCACTATTGAGTTTATATTTCTTGACAGATTTCAAAGGTTTTACACCTAGATCATTGAAAGAACGATATAAACTTTTAGTCGTTATTAGAGTTTATATCGTTCTCCCAATGATGAAGGTGTAAAACCTTCGAAACTTGCCGAGAATCACAAACTCAAAAGTAAAAGAGACAGTGTTTAGATTCACACAAATTCTACATTTATAATGATTCATAATGCTCATCAGTAAATATCTATTGAAGCTTAAGCAATTATGTAAACTCCATATTAAGTATTTCATATTTAACTCAACTCACAATCTCTAGAATTTTTGCCTTGCTAGGATATTATCAAATTAATCAAATGACATTTGATAATGCCCTAGGGAAGTAAAACACGTCACTTCTATACAATATAATATTAAATGGAACAATAAATATAGCACCCCAGAATGAAAAGTGTTATATTTTGTATGATTCAGACAGTAACAATCGACATGCGATTTATTGTACATTATTTTTGTTGCAATTTCAGAGCGAAGAAAAACAGGAAGATGTTCCTAAAACTCCTACACATGTGATACCGCTCAATAATAATACCCACAGTGTTGTGGACGCAACGGCTGATTCCATCGATCTCTTCTCTGATGATATAACCCGCTTGGAGCAAACAAAGAAAAAAATAGAGTTAATAAATCAGTTGGCCACATTGAAAAGAAAATCTGAAGATTTCATCGCTAACAACTTCAATAACGAGGTACCCGAGAAGCGAATCAAGGTGAGAGAGAAACAGATACTCAACAGGCATAAGATAGCAAATAATTACCAGAGGGGTACCATATCCGTGAAGAATTTTGACACCAAAAGAAGTGATGTCGCTCCCAATATTAACATGTTTGAACACATAACGAATGATGCTAATAAAAATGTGGAAAGGAACAATTCGCATTTCGAACCTGTAAATCAGGAAACCAATGGGAGGCGTATTACTGATCTAGTGAACCTTATTAAAGAAGAGGAAGATGAGTGTAATGATTTAACCTTCGAAGACAGCTTACCAAAATCTGTGATCCAGTATGATCGACGCAGCGAGAGTGACAATCAGCAGGCCACGCCATCGCCGAGATCCGAACAAGACGGTATGTCATTTTTAAAACATTTTAAAGGGGATATTACAACTAGATTATCATAGATTCATTAACGTTTATTTATTTACAAGTGGTCAATGCTTGCTTTCAGGAAATCTCCCATCTTTCCTTTCCCTTTTATCATCCCTTTTCATCTCATTCACTATATCGTCACCTGAGAGTAAGAGGGATCCAACTAACAAAATTTCACATTTGGCTTTTTTTCTTGAAAAGGGTTCTTACTAACCTTATCTATACGTACAATTAAAAAAAACAATCATTCAAAACACACGATTCACTGAAGAAGGATTCATTTAAACTTTATTATTCCAACTGTTGCAAACATAATTTACACGTTTCTCGGTAAAAGAATCTCTGGAAATTGGAATAAAACCCTTTTATTCCACGATACACACCCGAAACCAACAATACTTTGACTTCATTTTTCTCAGCTTTTTACTTTTGTCGGTTGGAACCTTCTTACCTTCTGAAGTTCATTTATTGATATTGACAGTTTTTTACTTTCTGAAATGAATATATTTTTAGTACAAAAGTTAATTAATAATCAAACAAGTAATCTAGTTGTGATATAATCTCTACATTTTATTTTGCTTGTATATTATGCAAACTCGTGTATTGTTTTTTGCCAAGCTATTTTAAATGCACGCATTTAATACACTAGTATAGTGCATATAATTAACATAAGTCTTTTTACAATTATTATACGATTTTCTATTAACTCGTTGGCTGCTTCTAACTTCTTCGGCTACTCAACCGAAGCGCCACAAACCCCGATCAGGGTTGTCATTGTAGTAAATTGTGTATCCAGTAGTATTTCAATGGCGTTCGTGTTGAACGGTTGCGGAATAGGTCGACAGTCAACGAATCTCATGATTTAGCATTTTTTTTAATATCCTCTTCGCTAACGAGTCTAACTTTCGTCTCTTCTTCCCGTGTTATGTCAGTTCTCGCCAAAGTTGACTATCACTTGTGAGTAGGCATCTCTGTGTTAGGGAGTTCTTAGCACCCCTGACCTATTAAAGGATCGCCTTGGACTCGAGGGCCATGGCTTAAGTTCTTTTCAAAGTGTAAGAAGTCAGAAGAATCGACGAGCGTGTATGACTCAATGTATGAATATGAAGAAAGCTTAAGAAGTGTGTCAGAATTGATTAGTGTGGTGATGTATTCTCTCTGTCTACCCTTCCTTCCTTTCATGTTAGATCACACTGACGTTGACTATCACTTGAAAGTAGGCATCTCTGTCCCGGACACACCCCTGACCCATTCAAGGGTTTGGAGTGATTCCTTTTCATATTGATGACCTGGGGAATGATATCTAGAGACATTTCCCTTTGTCTTTTCTTGAGGATTTTTTGTTGGGGTTACTTTTCCTAAGCTCGATGAATCCAGTTTAATATTTGCCATTCGTGAACTCTCTATTTGCTATGACACTGATATTAATGTGAGTGGCCTCATTGCCTGGGAATTGCAGGGTCTAAGAGACCTATCGTGGGGGCTAGAGAGTTGGAACTCATAGTAGTGTTGCTGGTGCTATTGCAACACCAGTAGAGCATATCTCATCATAGCCCTACTAGCTGTCAGAACCTCAACTCTATCTTTATGTGACGGAATTGTATCTCAAGAGTGAATTTTTTTTAAACTTTTGATATTTAAATCAATTTTTAATCATGGTTAAACCAATTCTTTTATAGATAAAAAATGCGATTATTACCAATTAAAATTCACTTCATCGATTACATATTTCATCTTCATCGATTACATATTTCTTAGGTCTATTTTGCACAATCTGGTACCTTTAGACTTGCATTATTCACTATCATAAATATATTATTATTATTTTGCTGAATCGCTCATCATTACAGCGCGAGACAAATCAATGTAAAGGTTATAGCTATCATATTGATTCTCATGACAATGTGAGAGGTAGCCAATCTATCGCCATTTTATTGTCAAGTGAATTCTACACAAGGCCAAAGACAGTGTGACAAACACACTGCCATCGTCGGGAATCCAACCCGGGACCTTCAAGTGTGGCAGTCGTAGCATTTGCCACTCAGCCACGAAGGTCGTTGTCATATACGCACTTACTATGAATATTGATTCTTTCTTGGCTAAAATATTATTCAACAAGTCATAAGGAAACTTGAAACTCGGATTAATTTTTTTACAACTGGAGCTTTGCAAGTAGAAAAATATTGATGACATAAATATTTTGTTTAGCAAAATGTACCTTTGGTGAGGAAATTGTGAATATCTTTTTGAGATAAATTCCAAAATGACATGTAAATGAACCCATATGTGAATAAATATAATTACACTTAGTATTACAACACTTTAAAAAATGTAAAATCGTGTACATTGATAAAGGTGTACACCGAAACATATCTGTGATAAGTTAAATAAAGTGTGTAATACTAAGGCCACGAACACGGTGAAGCTATGAGCGGAGCGGTGCACAAAGCGGCGCGCAAAGCGTTGGACAGCTACAAAACTGCACATGTGTAATCCAATGAGAGTGCACACAGTGAAGCGAAGCGAAAGCTCCTTATGCTCCGCTCGAAGCAGCATCACTTTGCCCGCCACTCCGCTCATAGCTTCACTGTGTTTGTGGCTTATGTGTAATTATATTTATTCAAATCTGAATCTACAACATAAAGTGAAGGCGAATATAGAAGAGAACCCATACGTACTTGTACGCCTATAATCCTTGGGGGTATGTTTTATTTAGACGTTCTGGTATGCCTATATTAGCAGAAAGGTTAACTGCAAATTTTTTTTATTTTCTTATTATCATTGTATGCATGTATTTTTTATAACTCTTTATATACGCTTTGCACCCTTCGAAGTATTCACTTTCAACCCTTTGTCTTATTTGGCTTTACATTTGCATTGCTCACTTCCGCCCTGTAATCATCCCTACTGTATTTTCAGCCCATTATATTTTAAATTGTATTACAAACAATGTACACCCGATGAAACAACGTAAAGGCATTTTCAATTTGTTATTTATACATTACTAATTGACACTAATCACAAATCTTATACATATATTTTAATTTTGAATATTCACAGATATTTTAGTACGTAAGTTTTTTTGCTTATTAATAATTACCTATATTTTTACTAATATGATTTATTCAGAGTTTAATTAATATATTAATGTATTGTGTTTTGGGGTGAAATTTTGGGGTGAAGTTATTATTTTAATTATTCTTTAATACTCTAAAACATTAAGTTATATTTGATTTTTTTTTGTAATTTTACTGTGTTTTGATACCCAAGAATTTGCAAACATCATCTGTTGATGCCATAGGTGACATAATGTGATGATTTATTAATACGTTATTGTTTATATTTTATTTAAAGTGGCATTAGGACTCAGTTCTAAATTTAAAATTGGACGATCGGTATAATTTTTGTTATTACTTTTAGATAGCGTCACTATCTGTTAAATTGTATTTATCGTTTCTTGGTTTTATAGAAGATTTATTATATGTTATGTGAATGACATGTTTTGCCTCGCTAAGGCATTTCAAAATATATTCAATGGCATATGATAATCCGTTAACAAGGTGAAACATGTCATTACCATAAAATATAATAAAACTTTTAGAAAACACATTTTCATTCGTATTAATTATGGTAAATGGTGAAAATTTGGAGCAAGTAGTTGAGTTTGTGTATTTAGGTAGTATGTTTACAAGAGATGGGCGAGTGGAGAGGGATATTGAAAGAAGGGTTGGGGCAGGCAACAAAGTGAATGGTGAACTAAAAGTTGTCATCGCAAACAAAAACCTATCCAAAAAAGCTAGAATGGCAGTGCACAATGGTGTTCTTCTACCGACCCTTATGTATGGAAGCGAAGCATGGAACTGGCAAAAGAAGGATGAATGTAGAATAAATGCAGTAGAAATGAGATCTCTTTGATGAATGTGTGATACTCTGTGTATGATAGAGTGTCGAATGAAAATATAAGAAGTGAATGCGGTGCGAATGAAGGTGTCATGA
Organism: Lepidostoma basale; assembly: GCA_022606425.2. Taxonomy (NCBI): domain Eukaryota; kingdom Metazoa; phylum Arthropoda; class Insecta; order Trichoptera; family Lepidostomatidae; genus Lepidostoma; species Lepidostoma basale. The sequence goes on along the minus strand of JAHDVF020000149.1, from coordinate 645,238 downwards.
CCAAAATAATGAAAGGATCATTAAGATGGTTTGGACATATGGAAAGAATGGTAAAAAAATTATATGTTAATGATGTAAATGGAACCAGAAATAGAGGAAGACCGAGGAAAACGGCACGATCAAATAAATCAAATATTGAATGTCTGCCATGTGAGGAGTCAGAGAAATCGACGCGCGTGCATGGCACCATGTATGAATGTTGAGGAAGCGAAAGAAATATGTCAGGAAAGAAAAGTGTGGCACTCCATTCTTTCTGCCTACCCCTTCGGGAGACGGCGTGATGGTTAGTTAGTTAGTTAGTTAAATTGTACATAGAAAAATAAAAATAAAATTTAAATAGGAATAACAGTTTCTCAGTTTTGTGATGTCACACATATTATGATTAAAAAAAAAATTAAATAGTGCACTAGTGGGGGCTATGATAATATTGTGAACATTTTATTATTTTATTAGGATTAATATGATTATTATAATTAATTTTTGGTTTTTAAAGAGGGTTTAAGTTGGTTAAATGTAATGTTTTTATATCTATGGTGAATAACAAATTAATAAGGGTCTTTTTGTCTTGACAAACAATTGAAAATGCCACACGTGGTTTCAGAAGGTGCGTCCGCCATCGAATTACCAGTCATCGCCCGCGCTTCTTGGCCAATGACAAAGGTATCGCCCTCGCTATTGGCCAATCAGTCGTCGTCGGTCGGCCAGGTACCCCCGGGCCAGCACACCATCATAACGATACCGCAAAAGGAAGACGGTAAGAAGAAATATCCGCAGCGCTCGTGCCGCTTCTGCTGGAGAGCCGGCAAGAGGAGGGACACCCGCTTCATGTGCCAGCAGTGCTCGGTGCCCCTCTGCAAGACCAACTGCTTCGAGCAGCATCAGTCTGAAGGGTTTTCCATCGGATGGAAGGACGATTCAACAGCAGTGGTTTGAGCAATGACATGTTTGAGTGTAATACAAGGAAGAGACGCGTTATTTTTATATATAAAAAAAAATCATACACCTATTTTGTCAGTCTGATGAAACATTAAATCAAATTTTCATGAAGAAATTAATACAAAAATAACTATATGGTAACTTATAGTTTTTATGATACCATGACTAATTTCAGAAAACTAAAACTAACTAACTAACCATCACGCCGTCTCCCCGAAGGGGTAGGCAGAAATAATGGACTGCCACACTTTTCTTTCCTGACATATTTCTCTCGCTTCCTCAACATTCATACATCGTGTCATGCACGCGCGTCGATTTCTCTGACTCCTCACATGACCGACATTCAATATTTGATTTATTTGATCGTGCCACGTTTTCCTCCGTCTTCCTCTATTTCTGGTTCTATTTACATCATTAACATATAATTTTTTTAATTTTTTCAGAAAACTAATGTTTAAGAAAAAATGATAATACGAAATAAGTGAATGCAGTTTAAATGAAAGTGTTATGAACAAAATAATGAAAGGATCATTAAGATGGTTTTGGACACATGGCAAGAATGAATGCAGAAATAATGATAAAGAAAGTTAATGATGTAAATGTAACAAGAAATAGAGGAAGACCTAGCTAAATATGACACATTCAAATCAATAAAATATTAAATGTCGGCCACTTGAGGAGTCTGCGAAATCAACGTGCGTGCATGAGACGATGTATGAATGCTGAGGAAGTGAGAGAAGTGGCGGTCTTTCTGCCTACCATTTTTGGAAAGACGGCGTGATGGTTAGTTAGTTTTATTAATTTATGATATTCCAATTGTCAACCTGTTTCATTACCAAATTTAGCTTCATTTGTGTAAACAATGTATGAACCAAATTTCTCTTTTTTTTAAATGATTAAATAATTTCTGATAAAAGGGTATTGTATTAAAAGCTTTACTCTATGATATGATAACTTTTTTTGCAGATCTTTTCTGTCAAATTAACGAAATACACAAGGACGAAAGTAATGATTATTCACACTATATTTGCAGTTGGTCGTGCTGTAGGAGAAATTTTCTTCCACTACCGTTGCAGTTGGTCGTATCTTACGGGTTATATATCTTAGGAAATTATTTACTGACAAAAAAATAATGCACGTTTCTTCCTTGTATACAACTGGACCGATAAATTATTTCGGTGCTTGGTTAACTAAAAACAATCACTGCCAAACGTATTTTGTCTTGACGTAATTTTCAACGTGTGCCATTCAAGCTATTTGCACGTAAATCTCATAATGATAAGCAATATTAAATATTTTAAGATATTATCCTTTTGTGTACTAAGTCTTAGCATATATATATTTGTGGCCATTACAATTGTATTTTCGTAAATCTAGTTATAAGCTTAAAAACGCATTAGATTTAATTAAGAAAAAAAATCTTAAGAATGAATTACTCTTGATATTATAGATTACCAAAACTCGCCAAAATATTTTTGATAGAAAAGCGTTATTGATAAGTATATATACAAACTTACATAAGATGTAATGTATTCTTGGAAAAAAAAGGAAGTAAATATATTTTCAGAATTTGGCACTTTTAATAGTTTTGTTCACACATGCAACATGTTTTAATTATTATTTTAATATTGCATATTAGGGTACATTAAATGATTTTAATTAATAATTGACGAATAATATTTGAGAAAAAAAAAGCCATACAATATAGCTATATAACATTTGAGTATATATATTAACATGTCGATTGCGGAGCACTGACCAGGACAGTGGTAAGGGGAGAACCCAAACGGCGAACCCCCGTCCAAGTCAGGCCCATACCGTTCGGTTTAAAGAAATGCTAAACTGTTTGAATAAGTTTAACCTTTTCATAGTCGCAAATAAATCATTCCGCAGTGCTAATCAGGTCAAATATTTTTTGTCAAAATAAAACTTGTCTAAAATTTTTTGTGTTGTGTTAGAAAGTAGTTATAATTTACTTCTTCTTCTTTCTCCTTTTTGTCCTGTCACACCTCCGTGGTGCATAGGGCCTAAATGAATCTTCTCCACCCGACTCTATTGCATGCCTGATGCCTAACATCATCCCAAGTGAGGCCTGCTGCCTTAACCTCGTCCTGCCGGGCTCTTCTCCAGGTGGCTCTAGGTCTGCCTCGCTTTCTCTATCCCCCCATAGGGGACCAGTCTAGTGCACCCTGAGCGATGCAGTCTGGGTTCCGTCTCAGAGTGTGACCGATCTAGTGCCATTTGCGTCTAGCGACTTGGGGCCAATAGATTTTGAATATTAAGCGTAAGTAAATATATAATTTAAAATATTAAAATAATAAATTTCGTTAGTAAATATATAATTTACTTACGAAATATTATATCCCGCATCGATTGTTACAGTTTTTTCTTGAAGTTAAACCAGTTTCAAATTTTCATTGTCAAACAGTTTTCGAAATTTACCGATAAATCGGTTAAAAGTATTTGAAAACTTGATAAAATATTTCGGGATAACTAAAACAGATCATTGTGTGTTTTGTTTCTGCCAAATTTTCAATACAAGTCAATATGGCGCAAGAATATGTCGCCGAAAGTTCTTCCGAGATATCTCGTCTCTGGCAATACGAGCACTTCGCCATTTGCCGAGTTATCTCAAGGCAACCATCGAGTTAAGTAAGGCTCAACCGCTACCTACTTACTTAAAACCGAACGATATAGGACCTGACGATGGTTCCTCATTTGGGTTCTCCTCTTACCACTGTCCTGATCAGTGCTCCGCAGTCAACAGTTTAAATTTATTATACATAAATAATTATTTACTTTCGTATGAACCACTTAATTTGTGGTGTGGCATTATGAAATATAATATTAATACACTTTTAATTTGTTTTTACAATTTTTTAACAACCCACCGGTTTCGCTCCCGGCGGAGCTTTGTCAGGTGTACAACCATGATGCAAAAACAAATTAAAATTGTTTTAATATTGTATGAAATAATTATTTGATCGAAATTTCGTTTCAAATGGTTTATGTAAAACACAAAAATGTTTTTTTTTTTTTTCTCGATTAAAGAAACTTTTATATTGAAAAGAATAGATAACATATAAATAAAAATGCTTTGTAATAAAAATACGGTGATATATTAACGTGGAAATGTGCCAAATTGTTTAAAACAAAATTTAATGAGAATTCAATTATATATGATAATGAATAATTTATTAAGAATTATACTGCTAATGCTCAAGACGATATTAAAATATGTATTTTTAAATGGTGAAACTCTTAATACAATGTAAGAATCAAATCAGTTCAGTTTTTTTTTCTCAAAAGATATTATAAACATATTTATAGTTTTAGGCATCTGTGTGAGAACAGGTAAAATCCAGGAACCCACGAGAGATGGTTCAACTTTAGGAAGACAAATACTGTCTAAAGCTAAGAATATTAGTTTTTTGAGCTATTTGATTTGAATTGACTTTATTGTTTTACGCAAGTCCAGGTATAAATTGAGGGCACTACTTGCAAAGTCAGCAACCTTCACAAATTTTTAGTTTGAGAAAAATGAAGAAATGTGTTATTTTTGTTCTGGATATCAGATATAATATGTTTATGGCTTGTACGTGTTTAATTAAGGTAGAAAACGAGGATCACCAAAAAAAGCATATTAAAAACAAGAGTCAAACTGAGATAAATTGAATTATAGTTTGGATTTTGCTGACTTTGATCAATACATTTGGAGGTTACCGGATTCGCAACACATAACTTTGGAGGTTACCTACTTTGATTATAACATCTGAGAAAATAATGATAGTGGCAATCTCAGAAAATTCTGACGAACATTTATTTATTATTTAAAAAAAAGTATTTTAACACAACAATAATTGTTTGAATCAGGGACTGCTATTGGTCGAGACAAAATCAAGATGGCGGCAAGTGGATGTTACTGATTTTGCAAGATACATCAAATTTCAAGTCTTATTTTACTTGAAATGAAGCTAGTTTTGATCCTTACATTTGCACACAATATACAAAAACACTTTATTAATAATTTACCATTCAAAGTTGGCATTTTTTTTTAAGGTTACTAGCTTTGCAAGTAGTGCCCTCAATTATTAACAATTCCCTCCTTTTGTTTTCTGTCATACGACAATTATCAGAACAAAATTCAAAATTATATTCAGTGTCAAAACAATATTCAAAGAAGTATTCTTCTCTCGCTCTCGTGTATTCAAAATATGTATTCTCGTTCTCTATTTGATTACATTCGGATTTTTGTATATTTATACTATGATACATTATATATATCATTACTTACAATGAATTTTACCAAGAAATTTCAAGTAACAGCATAAATATTTTGACAGCAACAAGTCATTAGTTATTCATAACTTACAAGAACAGTTACTAATTTTATCCATTGAAGTAGGTACTTGTGATGTTGGGTTCTACTCTTGGACTTGGGTTAGAACTTAGTAAGGATTCAAATAGATATTAACTCTGAATCCCAGAATTCTTGTTCAAAATACCCGTGTTCTTAACTCATCACTAGTAAAAAAAAAGGGTTTTACTATTAAAATATTATTTCAAGCAATATACTCATTGTTCTATATATTATATGTAAGATTTATAAAATAGTTAAAGTATTTTTCGAAAATATATGCCATATGGATTTTTTTTATATGAATTTGATACCTATTTTAAAATGTATTCTCAAAGACAATAATTAAATATCACGCTACAAAATACGGTGGATAATATTTGTAAGGAGATTTTGTAATATTTTATTACTACGATTAAACATAATAAATTTTATATCCTATACATTGAACGAAAATTTTGTAAATATTACGGTGTTACATTGTTTTCTCACAATTCTAATGTGGAATGTTTTGAATTGCTTAAAAAATATAGTATTTTTATAAATAAAATATTTCTATGAAATGAAATTAAGCTGTTCATAGACTGCAACATTGAACTGATTTTAATGTTTCTTAACAATACCTTTAATAAGGCAATCTTTAATAATGTATCAATGTGCAAGGCATTATGTAACAGAAATACAGTGAAACCCCGATTTTACGTTTTTTAAGGGACCGAGAGAAAAAAACGTAAATGGAGGAAAATGTAAAAGGGGGGGGGTATTGAAATTTTTTTTTTTTTTAAATCACTTAAATTAGTGCGCGAAACGCGTGAAACAGAATGAAACCAATATAGGGGGATTGAAAAAAACATAATTTAAATTGATTTATTTTTAACTTTTTAAGAAATAACAGAAAACGTAAAAACTGTAAAAACAGTGACGATCGCGATTAATGTCAAAAAGAACGGAGCGTTCCAAATTGAATCGAAAACCAAATTTATTAATCATTTACCAAGTACATGGTTTTAATACCTCCCAACTGAGGTAACCCGTTCTAGGGAGGCATTCCTGACAGAAGGACAGATGTTAACCGGCGAAAATTAAAAAAACATAAAACCCAAAACATAAAAACTGTTTGTAAATGACGATCCCGATTAATGTCAAAAATAACGAAGCTTTCCAAACGAATCGAAAACCAAATGACAGAAGGGCAGATGTTAACCGGCGAAAATTAAAATAAAATAACTAAAAACGTAAAACCTAAAACAAAAAACGTAAAAACTGTTTGTAAATGATGATCGCGATTAATGTCAAAAAGAACGAAGCGTTCCAAATCGAATCGAAAACCAAATGACAGAAGGACAGATGTTAACCGGCGAAAATTGAAAAATGTCGGCCAATCACCACGCCGTATGCCGACCAATAACAACGTCGCTCGCCGACCAATCACGGCCGAAGCGATGCGCCGACTCATTGTCAAGCGCGGGTAACTCGCATTTTTTGAAAATTTTCGACGTAAATTGCTGGGAAAAAAAACGTAAAAGCGGGTAACAAATGTACTAAAATATATTGGGACTGAAATAATAAAACACAATTGGCGGGAAAACGTTAAATACGGGGACTTAAAATCCGGGTTTCACTGTAATTAAATGTTTTTTTACGGTAGTGTTAATAAATATTAATTAATAAACTGATATATGACATTAAAATATCTATTATAAGATTTTTCTGATTGAAAAAATATTAACGTAATGTACTTTTTAAAATCAGAGTACTTTCAAATGTCTACCATGTCTATCATTATAAAGAAAAATGTTTATTTATAATTACATTTATTCTCAAATATTAACCATCGAGGGGTTCGCATTATAAACATATTGGTGTACAAGGTAATTTCAAAACATATATCAATGTTTAATCCTCGTTGTGTGGCTGATTTCATTTGCAGTAAAAAAAAAAGATTTGAATTTTGGTTGACTACATTTACAGCTCATACAAATAGTCCCAGTTTATCATAATATTATTCTTTTTGTCTCATCACACCTCCGTGGTGCATAGGGCCTCAAGGAACCATCTCCACCCGACTTAATCGCATGCCTGGTGCCTAACATCTTCCCAAGTGAGGCCTGCTGCCTTAACCTCGTCCTGCAGGGCTCTTCCCAGGTGGCTCTAGGTCTGCCTCGCTTCCTTCCCAGTCTAGTGCGCCCTGAGCAATGCAGGCTGGGTTCCGTCTCAGAGTGTGACCGATGCACTGCCATTTGCGTCTAGCGACTTGTTCTCTAATTGGCTTTTCACCTGCCATGGTCCAGAGAATGGCATTTAACACTGTTTGGGGCCAATAGGTCTTGAATATCATAATATTACATATAATTTAATAGCAAGGAACTAAAGTAAAAGTTGGTTTATAAGATGCATTCAAATATGAGATGCAAATGCAGTCTGCCGCAGTTTAAAACATTTTTTTTAGATTGCAAATGTAGTCAACCGCACTATAGAGGTTAATTAATATATTGATCTATGAATGTCAGTTTTCCAGAAGTTTTATTATATTTTATGAGAGTGACTTGTATCACCTTGTTAGGGCATTATGAATTAAAACAAATGTTTTATACCCATAATTATTAATTAAAAAAAAAATCATTTGGTATTTGATTATCACCTAGCAAAGCAAAACATGTCTCATATTAAATAAATCATTAAAAAAAAACAGAATTTAATTTCAAGTTTTATATAATTAAAGAAATAATAAATATACACATATTTTATGTTTCCTGGAATCTTGGGTATGTCCATGTTCTACGATTTCGGAGATGTGTGAATGTAGAAGAGGCAAGAGAGTTATGTCAGGATAGAACAATGTCGCAATCCATCCTCTCTGCCTACCCCTCCGGTAAACAGTGTGATGTGCTAATTATTTTGTGAAATTAAGGAAACATTTCACTTATCTAAGAATAAGGCATATTGCAATCTTTGTATACCAGTATATATATTTGAGACTCGGTTTTTATACCTATCAATTGGTTTTAAAATCTTCGTGAAATCAGGGAAACATTTCACTGATCTAAGAATAAGACATATTGCAATATTTGTATACTGGTATATATTTTTGAGACTCTGGGTTTTTATACCTATCAATTGGTTTTAAAATATTTGTGAAATCAGGGAAGCTTTATATTATAGTTCGTCAAAAAATGAATGTGTAATATTTTTCATCATCAATATTGATCTCATTTCAGCAATGACGTGGCCATAGAAGTGTCATGTTACAATAACTTGTAGATTCTCATCATAAGACTTAAGCATTTTGCATGCATTTAGATATTCTATTTTTTGTTTGAAGACTGATTTTTCGCATCAAGCAGAAAGTGAATCGTTCAGAAATTTAACAATAGTGTCGTCCTCACTTTATAAGTAATTTTAAATATTTTACCCTTAAATTCGTGTGATTTAAAAAAAAAATGAAAATTATCTTGTCATTATTTTCGTATGTATTGTAATCTATAATTATCATTTTACTTATATAAACGTGTACCATAAGATAATGAATTTTACTATAATGCTTGTGTATGTTTGATGTGTATAATTTTTTATTATTAAATCATTGTCTGCGGGAAGGGTATTAATACCCATTTATTGGAATAGGGTATTAATACCCGTTTATTGGAATAGGTAATTAATACCAGTTTATTGGAATAGGGTATTAATACCCGTTTATTGGAATAGGTAACTAAAACCCGTTTATTGGAATAGGGTATTAATACCCGTTTATTGGAATAGGTAATTAATACCCGTTTATTGGAATAGGTAATTAATACCCGTTTATTGGAATAGGGTATTAATACCCGTTTATTGGAATGACGTTGGTCTTTGGGAAGGGTATAAATACCTCTTTTGAGGACTCAGCGTAAACTATTGGAAAATGTAATTTTTTTTACACATTTTAAAGTATCCATGATATTAAATGTTATAATTGTATTTCAATTTCAAGCTAAGCGTGAATAAAGTTTTAATTTCTAGTATGCAATTTTTTTATTGATAATGCAATATTTTTTTTGGTTCATAATTATAAGTCAAATCTTGTTGCCTTCAAATGCCTTTACATATTAGTAAATACACATATTTTGATATTTGAATATTATAAATGCAAGGTAAAAATAGTATTTTCACGTTTACTTTGTCTAAAATGTATATCTTAACCCATCTGAAATATACAATACTGAATATCATATACGAACTGAATATTGACTCTAATGACATTTGTGAAATACTGAGAAATTATAATATTTTTGATAGAAACTATTTTAAAAATAACAATGTTGCGGCAATGTACAATTTTAACATATCATATATATGATGATATTGTATGCCTAATAAATGAAATAAAAAGGTGTTTGTGATTGGAATTTCAGATTTTATGAAGGTTTTTACATATCTTTATACATATATATAATTCTTCTGTAAGGGCGTATGTATTTCAACTCCTCCTAAACCGCTGCTATGATTTTGATCAGATCAGAGGTTCCCAAACTTTTTTGTCCCGTAAACCCCTTGCCGATTTTCTCTCTCTCTTGTAGACCCCTTGCTTTTTTAATTTATTTTTTTAATCGATTGCTAAAAAAAATTGGTCACTGCCGAATACTACCGGCCGGAAGTCGCTGTCGAGCTAAAAAAAAAGGTCATCAACGATTTTGATTTTCGTTTCAATATTCGGCTTCAATTTAGTTGAACCATCTCGTGGACCCCCATTTACATCTTGTGGACACCCAATTTTTTTTTCAACTGTCGTGGACCCCTGGGGGTCTATAAAGACCACTTTGGGAATCACTGCTTTAGATTCACAATTGGACCAGGTAGAGAAACAAAATATTTTGATTCGGGCAGGACGTCAGTCGGGTGCGCTAGTTTTAAATATTATGTCTCTTCTTCTTTTTATTTCCCTCTTATGGGAGGTTGGATAACATCACGGATATTTTTGCTTACTCCTATTCATAATTTGAATGCAGAAGCTCTAAAGGTGTTTTCCGCAATTGAACCATTCATAAAGGTTTTTTTAGGCAGGATTTCTTCTCCTGACACTTCGTTTTCCTTTGATTTTACCTTAGAACATCTGTTGCCGAACTTTGTATTTACGTGCACTGCCATTCTAGCTTTTTTGGATAGGTTTTTGTTTGCGATGGCAACTTTAAGTGCACCATTCACTTTGTTGTCTGCCCCAACCCTTCTTTCAATATCCCTCTCCACTTCATCTTTCTGGTTGTGAGAATTTCAATAAATAAATAAAACTTTTATTTTAATATACTTAATGGGTCCGATCTCAATATTTCAGAATGTTACAGCAATAATTGAAAGTATGATTATTTTTCTAGAGTAATAAATAATACTCGGCTTACCGATTATTGCACTTTTGACAATAAAATTCTTAATAGCTCATATATATATTCATAAAGATATTGTATTATAATGTAAAACGTGTGATTTAAGCAATATTTTAATTAGTGTTTTTATTTTTTTATATTATAGATTTACAAATTATTTAACAATTTAAATATTGGCCTAGTACTGACTCATTGCAAATTTAAATGCTGCTTTTTTCACAACTGGCAACATAAATTGATTTTGTTCTTTTATTTGAATATGAATTATTATCAATTGACTCGAATTTTCAGTCTTCGTCTTTTCATACTCGCAATGTGAAAAGGAAAATAGTAATTATATATTTTCACATGACGTCACCTGAGAGTATGAAGGTTCCAACTGTCAAAAGTAAAAAGCTGAGAAAAATTAAGTTAAGGTTTTGTTGGTTTCGGGTGTGTATCTTGGAATTCAATTCCATCTGAAGCAGATGAAATTGTTTTACCGAGAAGCGTGTAAATTTTCTCTGGCGACAGTTGGAATAATAAAGTTGTAAGTGTAAATGAATCCTTCAGTGAATCGTGTGTTTTGAATGATCAGATGGAACTTGATTCTTTTCGTAACATCAAAATGACGATACTATTACATGTTTTTTTAATTGTACGTATAGATAAGGTTAGTAAGAACCCTTTTAACGAAAAAAAGCCAAATGTGAAATTTTGTCAGTTGGAACCCTCTTACTCTCAGGTGACGATGAGTCACATAAAGATTAAACATTTGTATTTTTTTTATGTATGTAAGTTTTTGCTTTGTGTGTGAGTGTGATATTACTTTGTGTATGTAAATAATTCTATATAATAAAAAAAAACATTGGTTTATATGTTTTTTTTTTTTTCAATTTAAATGTAATGTTCTTGTCATTTTCAATTACAAATGACAAATCTATTGGACATATCAATTTCGTGTGCGATTTCGACATAGGGTTAAAATATACTATATATATGTAAGAAAAAGCATAATTTGTGAAAAAAAAATATTTCTGCGTTGATAAACTCAAAAAATACGCATCGCGCAGGAGTATTTATAGTCGGAGATACGTTTGTCGTCACCTTAAAGGTGCGTCAAAAATAATTATATTATACAGAATATTCTCTATAGTATAACGCATTACTTGTCAATTTTTGAGGTGCAAATAAAATTTTTACATTTTTGTATCAAATTCTGAGTTTATTTATTTGCCCCTCGGAACACCCCTAACGCTTTACCTTGTTTTATTTTTCTTCTAACAAGCTTTTGTTTGGCTGTTTTCTTCTTCTTTTGTGTATTTTGCAAGTAAGTACTTTCTTTTATATCCTTTTTTGTTTGATAAACTTATTTATTTTTTATTATTTTTATACAGATGTACATAATTTTATTTATTGTTAATATCTAGGTTGAAAATAAAAATAGTTTATTTCTATCGTTTAAAACATCAAATTTATTTCTTATATTTTAATACTGTTTATATGTGTTTATAGAAATCACTTATGTAAAATTAACGGTTACAGAAAAAATAATTGTTTTGGGTCTGAAAGGGTTAATTATCTTTTTACATAAAAAATATTAAATATAATTTTTATAAAAAATATTATACAAAACATTGATTAAGCAAATTTAAATTATTGGTATTCTTTTACATTATCATTAATTTATTTGAATTTATAGTCGGCTTTGTTATAAATTTAATTTTCAGTTATTGATTTCTATTGTAAAAATACAGTTTTTGCAATTGGTCCATAAAAATACTACATACTTTAATTTATTTGGTGTTCTTTTCAATATGCTATTGTTATTAAATGTGAATATATTTATTATGTGGAAGACATCTTAACACAAATGCATTTAAATATGTTCATAACTATATTACACTTCTTCTTCTTAAAGTGCCCTGTCAGGTCCCCCCCACGTTGGCCATCACTCTGGTAAACTCTTCCCAATCCTGCACTGTCCGGAATAGCTCCTCCACAGTTTCGATTCCCGTCCATTCCCCCACATTGCGCAGCCAAGAGATCTGCCTTCTCCCTGCCTCCCTGCGGCCCTCTATTTTTCCCTTTAAAATTAGATGCAGCAGGCAATATTTTTCTCCTCGTAGAACGTGACCCAGATATGAAATCTTGCGACTTTGATCAATGTCAGCAGCTCTCTATTTACTCCTGCACGATTCAGGACTTCTGTGTTCGTCACTCTGTCTGTCCATGGGATCCTGAAAATTCTTCGGTGAAGCCACATTTCAAATGCCTCTCACCGGTTCATTGTATTTACTTTTAGTGTCCATGTCTCACACCCATATAACATAACATACCACACATAACACCTTAACATCCTCTGTCTTAGTTTTAAGTTGACATTGTCATTGCAAAAGAGTGACTTCATTTTGTTAAATACTGCTAAACAAATAATATATCACACTAATACATTATAATTCCCAAGAATGAAATAATATATTAATATTTCAAGTATTTTTAAAATAATTTCTTTATCTGAGCTAAAATGCTGCCCATATATAGATATTGTGGACTAGGCAATTACAGCAGCTAGTTCTTTAGCATGTTAATATCGTACTGCGTACCTCTGACGTATAGAGGACCCACCAAAGTTCAGATCGGCTTTAAAAACGCATATCTTAGCTGCATCTAATGCAAAGATAGACTGAAAGATATGTAGGTGTTATTTAGATATTCCATTGTTTTGGCGGAAACACTATGATATTTCAACATTATTAACTCACAATTCTATGAAATTAAATTGACAGCTTAAAACTGTTAAATTAAATAACTTTCTTTTATGTATCACAATTGTATTTTATTTTATGCGACAGCTGTTTTGTCAACCCACGTTGACATCATCAAGTGTTACGATCATTGTAACACCTGATGATGTCAACATAGGTTGACAAAACAGCTGTCGCGTAAAATAAAATAAATTGTGATATATAAAACAAAGTTATTTAATTTAACAGTTTAAAATGTTAAGGTATCATAGTGTTTCGGCCAAAACAATGTACTATGAAATAACAGCTGTTTCGCCAACCAATTTTATATGTGACATCTGATGACGCATATGTCGCGACAATTTCATAGAAATTCGATAAATATTTGTTTATATTATAATAGTGTTTGAAATCAAACAGTCAAATAATGTTGAAATATCATAGTGTTTCCGCAAAAACAATGAATTATCTAGATAACGCATACTAATATCTTCATAATGTATAACATAGTAATAATAACACAATTTACTTATTTAATTTTAATGAAATTATCACGACAGCTGTTATGCCAACCAATATTGATTGTTACACCTTTTGATGCCAACATCAGTTGGCGAAACAGCTGTAGTAACAATTTCATAGTAATTAAATAAATAAATGGTGTTATTATACCAGTGTTACAAATTTAACAGTTATCTAACTAAATTGCCATATAAAACTCATAACTACACCATCCTTGACATGATAAGTCGTAAAAACCGAGTTATATATTATATTATTTAAATATTTTATTTATTTCAATATTATCATATTTTTTTTCTTTCAGGTGCGCTGTCCCTTGTGATGGATCAAAGAAATCTCCACGGCAGCTTACCCGTCCGATATCACTACATCTTCAGCAGAAAGGGTCATAAGCAGCTTGTGTTCATGAATTTTGTCTATACTAAACACTCGACGAGCCACGGGAAGACATCTTGGAGATGCGTTCAATATTTCTCGCTCAATCGATGTCCCGCCACCGTAGAAACTGTCGGAGCCATGATCTACGCTGTGAATCACGAACACAACCACGAAAATTGCCTCGAAAAAATTATCAAAAATATGGTTTATGAAATGGAGGATGTGAAATAATGTGATAGATTGACTGATGATAAAAGTGTTATAAATAAATAAATAAATTTTTTATTTGATTGTATTTTTGTTAGTGATGCAATTTCAATAATCGAATTCTGTGTAAAAGCCGTGCCACACTGTTTTAAACAAGCTCTCCACATCGATCTCCACCGGCGGTTTAAAACTGTGTAGACACTTGTTTGAAACCAAAATTCGTTTGACCTTCAACAAACTTTGTGGACGGACGCGCATAGTATGCGTGTGGATCCACCGTTTAAACACGCATTCCACATGTGGAGAGCTTGTTTACAACAGTATGTGGACACTACACCAACCGTGGGCTCCACAGCTCTCCACCAAAGTCACCCCTGTGGAGAGCTTGTTTCAAACAGTGTGGCACGGCCTTAAGAAATAATAAACACGAGAATTGTATTACAGTTCTAGTCACATAGAAATTCATGAAAACAATTTATTATTATTATTTTTTTAATTTTATTAATATTTTGTATTTGTAGTCACAGCGATTGTTTATTTACATTATAATATAATTTATTAAAAAAGTAAATCCACTTTTTAGATGTTTTTGTAAAAAAATGTTCCTAATACCAAATTAATAATATTAAAAGTGTATAAAATTCAAGGTGAATTTTCTTTAAATTCCTTTAGACCAGGGCTGTCCAAACCAGATACAATCCCGGGCCAATCTAAATAAATAAATAGATAGGAGGGTCGTAGAAACAAATACCTCAACTTTTTAAAGAAAAAATACAAATACGGGGATGTCATTGTTTTAATATAATTAATTTTATTAGTTTATGAATTAAACTTTTACAATTCTGTCAATATCAACGTTATAGTAATTGTTGCCAGACTCGACGAGGAAAATTTCATATTTGCAGTAGATAAAAAACATTTATTGTTTCTTAAACAATGATGTAAAACTCCATTTTAAATAATTAATATGAATGAAAACGTCTGTCTTCTAGGAGTTAACATGTTTTACCCTTCTAAGGTGGCATGACCTTCGTGGCTGAGTGGTAAGTGCATTGACTGCCACCTCGAAGGTTCCAGGTTCGATTCCCAGCGAGGGCAGTGTGATTGTCACACTGTCTATGGTCTGGTGTAGAATTCACGTGACAATAAAATGGCGATAGATTAGCTACCTACAACATGTCACGAAAATCACTATGATAGCTATAATACCCTTTACATTGATTTGGCTCGTGCTGTCATGATGTAAAGAGTGATTCAACAAAATAATAATAATAATAAGGTATTAAATTACAATACCTTGGAAGGGCGAAACGTGTCATTCTATCTAAAACAGGTTCCTAAACTTTTTAGTGCCGTAGACCCCTTGCCGATTTTTTCTATTTTGCGTAGACCCTCTGCTTTCCTAATTGATTGCTAAAAAAATTGGTCGCTGCCGAATTCTACTGGCCGGAAGACGCTGTCAGCTGAAAAAAAAAGGGTCCAACGATTTTGATATTCATATTGCGTTTCAATATTCGGCTTAAATAGTTGAACCATCTCGTGGACCCCCAATTTTTTTTGCAACTGTCGTAGACCCCTTGCAAGTTGTCGTGGACCCCTGAGGGTCTATATAAACCACTTTGGGAATCACTGATCTAAAATATAATAAAAATCCTAGAAGACAGATATTTTCATTCATATTAATTAGATTAAAAACATGTTGCAAGCTCACGGTAGAAGCTTTTTAAAGCTGATTTTCTTTCAATTCCTTTAGACATTACGAAGATTAATTTGTTCATACAAACAATATTTCTATAGTAGTTGATTCTTGATTATTTCTGCATTAAATTATTTTGAATCTGAATATTTACTCAGATTAACTGCACGGATTTTTTTTTTTTTGACAAGTTCACAGTAGAATCTGAAAAAGAAACCCAGAGCTGAATTTTTGGCTTAAAAATACAAATGCTGTTAACTGATTTCTTTTGTAGAAGTTCATTGTAAATTATTAAATAAAAAAATATCCTTTATAATATTATTTAGTTTTATTTTGCTTCATTTTTAGTTTCAACCAGCTTCGGTCTGGTCTCAGAAGATGGCAGCGAGCTGCTGCATATAGATTCCCAATTTTTTTTGATTCATGGCCTCCCTTTCAGACACAAAATTACACAAGGCCCCCCTGGAAATTTACCTTTTTAATTTTGAGGTGATCTTTTTTTTTTTTTTTTAGCTTATTTAGGGAAATCGGTCAATCTCTGGCAACCTTTTTTTTTTAGCTCATCATAGACTTCCGGTTAGTAACTAACTAACTAACTTACCATCATGCCGTCTCCCCGGAGGGGTAGGCAGAAAGAATGGAACGCCACACTGTTCTGTCCTGACATACGTCTCTCGATTCCTGTACATTCATACATCTTGTCATGCACGCACGTCGATTTCTCCGACTCCTCACGTGACCGACATTCAATATTTGCAATCCGGTTAGTAGAATTCGATAATCGAATGCCCAAATTTTCCTGAATGAGCTAAAAAAAATTGGTCGCTACTCAATTCTAATAACAGTAAAATAAAATTAACGACAAAGTTTTATGAGTATGAGTATGAACTGTTTTGATGATTGCTTCCCTAGGAAACCCCCGGCCGCCACTAATAGACGATATCCGAGGTGGTTCACTCGAGATATTATCAGTGACATCAGAATGAAACATAGTTACCACAAAAAGTGGAAGTCTTCTGGTAATTCACATTACTACACTCTCTTTAGTAGTCTTCGAGCCACGGTAATGTGTAAAATGAGATCTTCTTTCAAATCATATATATCCAACATTGGAGCCGATATCTTGAGAAATCCCAATGATTTTTGGAAATATATAGACTCCAAACGCCATGATGGTGGTGTTATTGATACAATGACGTGGCAAGGTCAAGAGGTTCACAATAGAGAAGTTGTGAATGCGTTCGCTGAACATTTTAAATCTGTGTTCAGTACTCCATCAAATGAGGCAGTCCATGCTGATTCGCAGAATACGACTCAGGGCGCTCAAGATATTTCCATAGATTTTTTCAGTGAATGTGAAGTCTTCAAGGCTATTAATCAACTCAAAAACACGAATTCATTAGGTCCAGATTTTGTTCCAACCTTTATATTAAAAGGTTGCAACCACATTTTCAAAAAACCACTGTCCATTATATTTAATCGATCGCTACAAACGGGTGTCTTTCCGGAACTTTGGAAGATTTCTAAAATCTCTCCGGTTTTCAAGAAAGGCACAAAATCTTGTGTTGAAAATTATCGACCAGTAGCAATTTTATCTACACCTGCGAAGGTATTTGAGGCGTTAATACATCGTTTTATTAACCCAAAGATAGAACCATTCATAATTAATGAACAGCATGGATTCAGATCAGGGTGTTCAACCATTACAGATCTGATGGTATTTACGAACTTTGTCACTAAGTGCCTTGATAAAGGTGCACAAGTCGACTGCTCGTATAGCGATTTTTCAAAAGCGTTTGATAAGGTGGACCACCAACTTTTGCTTCGAAAGCTTCAAAGGATTGGCTTTAGTGACAATCTGCTCAAGCTTTTCTCTAGCTATCTAACATCTCGAAAACAATATGTGTCATATGGACTTTTTCAGTCTTCAGCCTTTCACACCTCATCAGGGGTGCCACAAGGGTCTAATTTAGGACCATTGCTTTTCACGATATTCATAAATGATATTTCTAACGAAATAAAGTTTTCAAATTTTTTATTATTTGCTGATGACATAAAAGTTTTCTCTGAAATAGAGAATCCCTCAGATTGCTTGAAGCTTCAGTGTGACATTCAGAGCATAACCCAATGGAGTAAACGTAACAAATTATTCTTCAACGTCTCCAAGTGCTTTGTTATGTCATACACACGGGCATCGAAAACATTATACTTTCGCTATCTTATGGATGGGGTACAGCTTGAAAGAGCTTCTACATCCAGAGATCTCGGTGTTCTGTTCGATGCTCAATTATCGTTCAATCTTCACATAGTTGCTCTATGTAATAGTTCCATTAAAATGCTTGGATTTGTTTTCAGGAATGCCAAGATATTTTCGAACACACAGGTACTTCGGGTGTTGTATAATTCCCTGGTAAGAAGTCGGCTGGAATATAGTTCCGTTATTTGGTCACCGCCTGGGATCCGATATTCTCTGATGGTGGAGCGAGTGCAGAAAAAATTTCTGCGCTTTCTTTACCTCAGGGAGTGCGGTTATTACCCGTGGCTCTTTCCGACTGAATTCTTGCTAGGTATGCTAAGCTACCAATCATTGGAGAGAAGGAGGAACATTCACTTAGGAGTTCACTTCTTTCAGCTGATTGGCGGCCGTATACAGAACTCGGATGTCCTGAGTGATGTAGGTCTATTTGTCCCTGATTATTACCTTCGTCAAAGACAGCACAGATTGTTTTATTTGCCACGCTGCAGAACCAACCTGCCAATGGTAATGCCTGTGGGTAGGGCAATCTTATTGCTTAATCGGATCGCCTCGGAGGTCGACATATTTCGTGATAGTGTGAGTTGCCTCAGGGATGCAATATCAATGTTATGATTTTTTCTTACTCTTAAGCTTAATTTTTATTTTTTTTAATGCTTCTCTGTTTATAATGTAATTGCAAACAATTTGGAATTGTATGTCTGTAATGTTTGTGATTATTAGCAAAATAAATGAAATGAAATGAAATGAAAATGAAATGAAACTATGCTGCAGGTGTTTTATTGCAAACTCGAAACGACTATAGAGCCACAATTGTATGTTGGCGGTGGCGCAAATGTGAAATAAACGCTCAATGTCATTGTGACAGATTATAAGTACTGTTGTGAAATATTTTTGTTTTTATAAAATATATTTTCAATCACTCAAGTGTCCCGGATAATCTGCTTCCCGGTTAACCCGAACCCAGAAAATCGGGAGTGTACTGTATATTGTTTATATACCTGGGTGAACATATGTCTTCTTCTGCTTTATTTAGGACTGTGTCCTGTTATTTCTCGGAGCCTTTTCCCGGGATGTAGATGTCCAACTGTCTCTAAATCCTTCAGGCGGTCCTAGAGGCCAATTTCCTGTTGGTACTTTATTTGCGACTATATTTATCACTCTTTCAGAACATGCTCTTTCCACATGATCTCTCCAGTAGCGTCTTCTCAGTCTTCTCCATCGCAAGACATCTTCCACATTGCAAATCTTCCTTATTTCAGAATTTCTTACTCTGTCATTGTTGCAATGGATCGGAGAGTCTTCATTTCTGTGGTTCTTAGGAGACTTTTTGTTCTGATTGTGTGTGATTATTTTACTTTTCTATAATTTTATATGTATTATTTTTATACTGTAAGCATTGAATTTCACAACCATTTATACGTTATTAAACTGGATCGAATGTAGTGCCACACAGGTGTGACGGAAACAGAAGAGAAGATTTAAAAAATCAACGAATGATCATTAATCTCCCTACGGGGAACAATCAATAATTGATCAATATAATATTGTTAAATCACTTTGACATGCGTAGTTACTAATGTTACTTGACAGTCCCTCTTAGGATGACCTTATGCTTATGTTACATCATAAATTTTGTATTTAAATAAAAGTATTATAAAATTATGTTTTGTCCATCAGTTCTAATGCATTCTATTAAATCAATATTATTTGCATAAACCCTGTATCATTATTATTGAAGATTTATTGTTTATTATATATATATGAATAAAACGTAATGTTACATATATTTTTAGTAGACTTATTTGTAAAATTTTGTAAATAAGAATTTCATAAATATAGTGTCATAATCAAACATAGTTTTATTATTTACTTCTAATATTATGATTATATATTAATAATTAATATGTTATTATGTCAGCATTATCTTCACCAGCTTGTCTCCATCCACTGCTGGACGTTTAGCCTCTCCACCCCTACGCCATCCCTTTCAGTCTCTTGCCAGTGTTCTCCAGGTCCTTCCCGCTGTCCGCACAATATCTTCGCTCCACCTGGTAGGTTGTTTCGGCAACCTTGGCCTTCATTCAGTAAGCCTCTGGCTCCATCTTCCATCATCCCGTCGGCACACATGCCCAATCCATTGCCACTTCATCCTTGCAATGCGTATACCTATGTCGGTGACCATGGTGCGTCTTCATGTTGGGTATATGGTCTCTAAGCGAGATACCAACATGGATCTTTCCATGGCCCGTTGTGCATTATAGCAAGTATTTATGCATTATAGCAGTAGGTCAAATTTCTTTAAAAAACAAAAAAATAAGTCGGGGTGGGCAAAATGAATTATCTCAGGAGACGTTAGTGACCAGAAAATGACCCAGAATTCGGTACGCAGAATTTCAAACTCTTTTTTGGGAGTCATCGTTCACTCGCTCACCACAAGTTCCCACATGAGGCGAAACTTATCCAAGATGTCATTTCTTAAAGTTCAAGCGGATCAGATAATTTCTCCCGTCACTGGGTGACCCGCGGGTCCCCCGTTCGCCATCTCTGCATTATAGTGTGTTTTAAAGGGCGAAAAAAGAACATTTTTTTCTAGTTGAAATGGTAAAGACAACCTTTTAATAATCCCGTGTATTGGTTGTTAATCAAATTTTTTAAATTTGAAATAAATTATTCTATTAATTAATTGCATTTTTTGCGAGAGTGGGTTCAGTTGGAATGGAGATGATCTTCTTCTTTCTAGCGCTATCTCAACTCATTGTCTGTGTTGGGGTCGGCTCTTCTCGAACTCAGGCTGTACTTCTTACGGTTCTGAGTATCGCCTTCACTCAAGCCATTTCTCTGCAAGACGCTATTGCACTGAATCATTCATGCGTTCCTAGGTCTTCCTCTGGATGGTTGACGAGGAAGATTCACAGACAAAGCTCTATTTACTGTGTGGTCTGGTGGTCTCTGTTTTATATGCCCGTACCATCTCATCTGCATTTCTTCAAGCTTACTATTTATATAAGTAACTCCCAGACTACCCCGAATGCGATACCCCAGCGGACCACCTAAGCATTCGCATTAGAAGCATTGCAATTTAGTTACAGCTGTGAAAACTGAAACAGAAGGAAACTAATGTATAATATATAGTTTGTGGGTAGATTAGAGGGCTGAAATACCGCCACAGAAAACAATTTCAAGTAGCTTTGTTTGTGTCACATAAATATTAACAATGAAGGCAACAAATACAGTCGACCAATCGTAGCGCATGTCAGACCCCCCACTGCCCAGCCAGAGCTCGGTAAAAATGGTCCAACAGGAATGAGAAACAAACCTCCCACCATGGATGTACTGCCTGAAGTCGATGTGTTCATTCCACATGCCAGCTCTGGCAAGTTATTACAAAGATAAATCCTCTACCGACTGAGTATAATCCATCAGGACGTCTGCTAGTGAATCCCAACTCTACCTGGTACTCGGCCAATGGATGTCTTCTATCTGTTACTCGGCCACTGAAGAAGAATATTGTATCACTGATTTCATTGCAGAGTCTCCCCGAAAGGGTAGGCAGAAAGAATGGACTGTCATATTTTAACCAATGCGGCATTCCATCCTT
This sequence comes from Lepidostoma basale, assembly GCA_022606425.2. Taxonomy (NCBI): domain Eukaryota; kingdom Metazoa; phylum Arthropoda; class Insecta; order Trichoptera; family Lepidostomatidae; genus Lepidostoma; species Lepidostoma basale. The sequence continues at coordinate 623,204 of JAHDVF020000149.1, read as the reverse complement.
CTCTTTTCGCCCCGCGGGAGACGCGGTGTGATGGGTTGCGAACCTCATCGCTACATTATTATTATTAGTATTCAATTTGTGAAATTGTAAACAAGAATTTATATTTCTATGTCAACCCCTCATTTCTTTGGTTTTTCTACAAGCTTTAAACAAAGCATTTACTTATAACATGGGGATTATTTTGTCCCTTCTTATATTTTTATTACTGTATCATACCTAGTGTTATACTTAGTGACCTAGTGACTACCTTCGTGGCCGAGTGGTAAGTGATTCGATCGCCACCCCGAAGGTCCAGAGTTCGATTCCCTGCGATGGCAGTGTGACTCACACTGTCTTTGGTCTGGTGCCGAATTTACAAGACAATAAAATGGCCGTGGATAAGCTACCTATCACATGTCACGAGAATCAATCTGATAGCTTTACATCAATTTGGTTCGCGCTGTAATGATGCAAAGAGAGATTCAACAGAATAATAATAATGCAACATTAATTATTTATGCATTATGTATAATATATTGTTTTATTTTTCCAGGAGGAACATTTGCAGATATGCGGTTCATCAAGAGTAGAAAGGGGCACAGGCAACTCGTGTGCGAGAACTACATCCACACCAAGTATTCAATGAACGATAACAAGATAAGTTGGAGATGTATCGACTATTATACAGAGAGTAAGTGTAAAGTTGTGCTAGAGACTGTCGGTAATACCCTGACGTCATCTCGGTTTTACCACAACCACTTGAACCACACAAGCAAGCTACTAAAGTGAGCTTGAAGCAGATATTTGATAACAAGGAGATGTATAGACTATTGTACAGAGAGTAAGTCGTTCTTACATCGTCTCGGTTTTACTACAACCACTTGATATCCCTTTCCGGTCCACAAAAAAAATAAAAATGTTCCATCAGGTCCACAATAGATTTACAGAATTACGGTAAAAAATACTCGTATATCAAAGTTTTTTTTTAAATAAAACTGTATTTATGTTTACAATTTTTATTTATTTTGAATGTATGGAATAATGCTCTAATTATTACATTTAATAAACAAATAATTCGAATTCACTATTCACTTCCTTCATATATTTTTCGTCACTACTTTCAAACTCGTTGTCAACGCATTTTTTTTTGTAATTCTAGGCATTTTGAGGGGTTCGAATTTTAGAATAATAGTAAGTATCGGTAATAATAATTGTCAAGTTGTTTGCACGTGCACGGGTCGAGTGTAACTGATAAGCCGGCGGCCGAGCATCCGAGTGACACGTACCGAGCTAGCCCCTAAAACAAAACTTTTGTATCATTCTCAGGTAGAATGTTACACATTACAATGTTCATAAAAACATTGAATCCTCGTCCCAGTATACCGCTACACTAAATACGAACAAGAAATAAATATGTTTGCTTGTATTTTGACACTAATCTGATGAAGAAGAAAAATGTCGAATGACATTCGACATAGGACTCACTGGAATAAAGTCGATGTCGAATGTCATTCGACATAGGACCGGAAAGGGTTAATTAATGCCCATTGCCCATGGGTACGAGCATAAGGAACACAAAAATATCTAGGTTTGTCTTCTGTGCCACCTGATGTGGCTAAATAGTCCTATCCTAGAATGACAAACTTTGTCACACTCCGGACAGGGATAATCTGCCCCTACGGCTGGACCCCGTCCTCTCCGTCTCTCCGGCCCCTGGCACATAGCGACTTCTCCACTCCGTTCTATCGGTTCCCAACTGCTCCCAGTCCGTTTTTCTGTTTACACTCTTTACTGCAGTATGTAGGTTGGCCTTATATCTCTTGCGCTGTCCTCCGTGCTTCCTTTTACCTTCTAGTAGTTCACTATCTAATATGTTTTTGGGAAGCCTGTTATCATTCATACGTAGCACATGATCAGACCAGCGCAAGAGAGTAATGAGCAGTGTCTTCATGTTAGAGCAGTTGGATCTCCTTAGAACTTTGGCATTGGAGACTTTGTGGAATCAGCGTATCCTATGTAGTTGGCGAAGATGACGCTATAGAAGTTCTTCCGGGGAGTTGGTGTGGCGTCTATAACTGAGCCTTGTCTCGCATCCGTAGATGAGTGCTGGAATAATTACAGCCACACAAGTAAGCTTATAAAGTGAGCTTGAAGCGGATATTTACTCAGTATTACTCATAACCAAATATGTTTTAATGCTCTTAAAACAAATCTTTATTACCACAAGACCATTTTATATACAGTCGAACTTGGTAATTACGAGGAAGATGGGACCACTAAATTTGCTTGTATAAGCATTACTCATTACATCAGAGAATATGTATTTTAAATGCTTACAAAAATACCCATCACATGAAGACATGAAGTATCTCTTTCCTCGTTACAATCGAGATCCCGCTATTTCCGTGTAATAACCTAGTTGGACTGTATCAACTTTTATTTTTAAAGAAAAACTCAATAATATTTTGAAGTTATTTACAAAAGCTTATATGTGAGTGCTAAGTGGTATTATATGATCCCTTGTGAATGGAAGTTAATTATGATATTGCCAAAAGAAGAATAATTCAAATAATTAATATTTTTAATTGAAATTTCTTGGTAGAGTTCATTTTAAATAATAAAAACAAAAACATTTTTGATACAAAATTTCTTTATTATTATAAATAATCATACTAATAGCCCAGAAGATGGCAGTAAGCTGCCGAAATCGGTCTACGTTAAACACAAGTGGAAGCACACTAAGAAATTTGTATAATTTTTTTTTTGTTTTGATTACTTAAGAATTGAGTTAATACGATTTTAAAAAATAACAAATGTGTCGTAAAAAAACATTGTTAACCCTTTGGTTGCTAAAATGTGATATATAGGCTTTTACTACACCAACGAAAAATGCCAAATCCGACATAAAGAAGTCACGATTTATAAATGAATCATATTAATTTCAGACAGAGTATGAGGGCGTGAGTCAGTGGTACATTTATTATTTACGATTTGGATATATCTTCTAATTAAAAGACAATTTATAAATTAAAAGTATCCAAAAATTGCCAGCAACAAAGGGTTATTCCATAGACAGAATAATGAGTCTGACTGAGTTTATTACTGAGTGTCTGAATATTGGCAGTAATAAAATAAATAAAAAATGCTTTTCAATATTATTTTGTTTCTGTTTTTTTTAGTGTATTTATCTCATAACTTAAAGAGTATTTCTACTAGTCTGTGTGATTTAAATATTAATTTGTGGTTTTCATATGTTTTTAAATAAAAAATATATAATTTCAAATTGTTTTTATTTATTTTTTCTTTCATGTTTTATCCTTAAATCGTATGGTCTAATGGTCTGGGAGTGAGGCTGGCAAACTGCGACTTGTGGGCCCGTTTAAAATACTTTTTTTTTTAAATATAATAGTATTTGCGTGCAAAAAATCAACCAGTCTATTGATGAGAACCTGGAATCGTGCATGAAATCAATACTTGATTTTCTCACTCTCAAGGAAATTTATTTATTTTTATTTATTTTATAAAGTTATAAAAAATTACAAAACCATTTTACAACTTATAAAACAACATTTTATAAACAATTAATAATATAAAAAAACACAAATGAAAAAAACAACCAAAACCTTAAACATCGGTACCTAATTACAACATATCTAGACCATTTTCGACGAAAGATTGCAAGAGAACCGGCATCTCTTACCGCATTTGGAAGTTCATTAAATAATTTAAATCCTCTACAAAAAACACCTTTCTCTGTACTTTCAAGTCTGGGTCTCCGGAGCCGGAAGAGTCCAATCAAAAATTTCACTGATCAGATTAAATATTTAAAATATTAATAATAAAAATGCATTAATTTTTTTTTATTATTACTAAGTATAGGTGCTACATAGAGCCAGAGTAGGAAGAGAATTGTTGTCTTATGTGAAGTCTAAAAAGATGGAATATTTGGAACACATTCTCCGCAGCGAGAAATATGATCTGCTGCACCTCATCATAAAAGGGAAGATCGAGGGTAGGCGCGGTGTGGGAAGAGCCCAGATGTCCTGGCTACAGAATATCAAGGAATGCACCGGAGTTCGGGGGGTGGGATAGTTGTTCCGTCTGGCACAGGACAGAGAGGCCTACACCAGGGTGATAGCCGACGTCAGGGGGACCTGATATGGCACTCAAAGAAGAAGAATAAAATCTAGTTTTATTCGGTAAACCTAGTTTTGATTAAATTTAAAAAAAATCAGTCTTCTTTTAAAAGAAATTTAAATCTTTGCACTGCTGATATTTGGTTCTTTTAACTAATGAGTTTGGTGACCAACTGGTCTCTGAGATTGGTTTGATAAATAAATGATAATAAACTGAAACAAATATGGCAGTACATAATGGAGTTCTAGTGCCAACCCTCATGTATGAAAGTGAAGCTTGGAGCTGGTAAAAGAAGGAAGAATGTAGGATAAATGAGATCACTGAGAAGAATGTGCAGGAAAAAGATATATGATAAAATACCGAATGACGAAATTAGGAAGAAATTGTAAGGCGAATGATTTGATCATATGTGATGGTTTGGACATATGGAACAAATGATTGAAAGAATAATAGTTAAAATGTTGTAAACAAGTAGTGTGCATGGAAAGAGAAGCTGTGGAAGACCAAGGAAAGCATGGTGTGATCAAATTAATCAAATACTAAAAGGTGGGCATATTCGATGTCGGAAAAATTGACGAATATTCATGTTACGAAGTATGAATGTAGAGGAATTTCAGGATAGAGCTGTATGACGGTTCATCCTCTCTGCCTACCATCCCGTGGAAACGGCGTGATGGTTAGTTAGTTAATTTTTCCTTCCTTCCGACCTTCGTGGCCGAGTGGTAAGTGCATTGACTGGCACCCCGAAGGTTTCGGGTTCGATTCCCGGCTAGGGCAGTGTGATTGTCACACTGTCTTTGGTCTGGTGTAGAATTCAAGTGACAATAAAATGGTGATAGATTAGCTACCTATTACATGTCACGAGAATCACTATGATAGCTATAATACCCTTTACATCGATTTTGGCTCTTGCTGTCATGATGTAAATAGCGACTGAACAAAATAATAATAATAATAATAATAATAATAATTTAGTTATGATAATAAAACAAAATTTTCTGTATATTTTTTTTATTAAACTTAACATTTTATTAATATTTATTTGCAATTCCTAGCTATATAGTACGAACATTAAAAAATATTTACATTGTATTTACAGTCAGTGGAAATGCTTCTAATATTTTTACTATTAAAATCTTACTTCTAATTTAATTGAGTATTATTTGCTTTATGTTAGAAGTCTTCTTAAACTGTTTGTGTAAAATCTTGAACTAAAGGTGTTAAAAATTGTCAGTATGTAAGGGACTACTAATCCGAAAATTGACGTTGAACCTGAAACAAAGTAAAATATTTACATTAGTGTGGGACACAAACGACGATGGGGAGGTAGTCAGTTGAGCATTGCACGTGCAGGATACAACAAGGCAGTACAAGCGTACTTGGCGGTGCTCCGGACGCCACATCGCCAAGCAAATCACGCCTCGTGTAAATTAAAGTAATGAAATAACTAATATGAAACGTTTGTTTCAATCACCACGATCCCCAGCTATCCCTTAAATGGAAAACCTACCCACATTAATGACCCCAACATACAAAGAAAAGTAATTCTTTCTTAATTATTTATTTTATAAACAAGGTACGGAGGAAAATGTAGCCAGCAGACTCAATAAGGCAAGGGGAGCTTTCGCTGTGTTTCGCCCTGTATGGCGTTCCAGTACCATTTCGAGAAAGCTCAAGCTCCAAATATTCAGCAGTAGCGATAAAAGCGTACTGCTGTACGGATGTGAGATTTGGAAATCTACTCCAGGTGTTTATAAATAGGTGCCTTCGCTCAATATTCAAGATCTATTGGCCCCAAACAGTGTCAAATACTATTCTCTGAACCATGGCAGGCGAAAAGCCAATTAGAGAACAAGTCGCTAGGCGCAAATGGTTGTGGATCGGTCACACTCTGAGACGGAACCCAGCCTGCATCGCTCAGGGCGCACTAGACTGGTCCCCTATGGGGGAAAGAGGAAACAAGGCAGACCTAGAGCCCTGCAGGACGAGGTTAAAGCACCAGGCCTCACTTGGGATGATGTAAGGCATCAGGCATGCGATAGAATCGGGTGGAGAAGGTTCCTTGAGGTCATATGCACCACGGAGGTGTGACAGGACAAGAAGAAGAAAAATAGTTTATTTTATATTCACCTTCACTTTGTGTTGTGGATTCATATTTGAGTAAATATAATTATATTTTGTATTACAAAACTTTTTATTTTCACCGAGCATAGATACGTTTCAGATGGCCGAGTAACCTTTATCAATGTATACAATTCAAACCTTATTAGTGTTGTAATACAAAGTAAAATTATCTTTGTAATTTCACTATTTAGGCTATGATGTTTTTCTGACATTAAGGTAGTTTTTTTCAGATTAGTATTATAGTACGAAATACACAATCGTACTTACATCTAAATTTGATAGTAATATTGTTTGAAGAATTATAGTGTGTCTTACAAATGCTACAGAACAAACATTCAAACTAATAAACTGCATGTTCAATTTGTAACATTGTTTTAACATTTTTACATATAATGACCTTCGTAGCAGAGTGGTAAGAGCTATGGCTGCCACACCAAAGTTCCGGGTTTGATTCCCGGCGATGGCAGTGTGATTGTCACACTGCTTTGGTCTGTGTAGAATTCATGTGACAATAAATTAGGAATAGATTAGCTACCTATCACATGTCATGAGAATCAATATAAAAGCTAAAAAATCAAACTGTATACAGTAATTGGGTTCAAAACAACCTGTTGTATACGAAATAAATACATGTTGAGATTTAACAACCTTCATAGCAGAGCGTCAAGAGTTATGACTGCCACACCGAAGATCCCAGGTTCTATTCCCGGCGATGACAGTGTGATTGTCACACTGTCTTTGGTCTGGTGTAGAATACACATGACGATAAAATGGTGATAAATTAGCTACCTATCACATGTCATGAGAATCAATATAACAGCTAAAACAAATTGTATACAGTAATTGGGTGCAAATGACCTGTTGTATAACAAAATATCACATTTTATTCTTATGAAATTGTCGCAACAGCTTTTTCGCCAACCAATGTTGGCATCAATGGTTTAGATCATAATTGAGTTAACATTAGACAGAGGCTTATGTTAACGCTATCCATCTATTTTTCACAATGTTAACGCTATCCATTCATACGTACGATAATCATTCACAATGTTAACGCTATCCATTCGTACGTGTTTTTGTTAAAACACCGACTCATGTCAGATTGAGCAAAACTTGCTTTTTTGAGTTAAGCCAGTGTTCTATTAAGCGTGCGAGGTGTTATCATAACTAGTTGTTTGATTAATAGAACTTAAATAAATGAATTGTGATATTATAATAGTATTACAAATTATACAGTTGATGTTAACTAACTAACTAACCATCACGCCATTTCCCCGAAAGTGTAGGCAGAAATAATGGACTGTCATACTTTAACCGATGCGGCACTCCATCTTTCTCTTTTCGCCCCCGCAAGAGACGCGGTGTGATGGGACTGAAATGCTATTTGTAATACTATTATAATATTCCAATTTATTTATTAAATTTATATTAATTAAACAACTAGTTGATATCACCTATTGATGCCAACATTGGTTGGCGAAAAAGCTGTTGCGACAATTTCATAAGAATAAATATTAAACAGTTGATACAGTTGAAATATCAAAGTATAAAACAATGAATTGTCTAATAAATTGTGTTTAACTTACCATTGGCACTAGAAGTATCTATTTTATCAGGGTGTAAAGAATATGTGTCTATTTCGTTCAAAAATGTATACTTTGCAGTGAAGCCAGTGGCGTCCAATCTATCGTTGGATCTAAAAGTCACCCTGAAGAATTTTTTGTCAGATTCTACGTGGAATTCCTTTAGCTGGCCGCAATGCCTGTTGAACTTCTTATCCCTTGCCACGAAATTAGAAAATTCGACATAATCACTTGCAGAAAGGGATTCGCACCTGAAACAAATAGTTAACAAAATATTAAATATTTTCATTTATTTATTTTGATATCGATGAAATTAATTCCTAATTTTTTTTGTTGATACAGATAATTGACATAAATCTAAGAACATTTTAATAAAGTAACAGTAAAAATTAGGCCTAAGACAAGTTAAGACGATATTAATGTTAAGAATATTTAGATCATAAAGAAGGAAGGATTAATAAACAAATGTACTAGAGATGAGCAATATGAACACGACTAGTGTTTAGGGACCGATATATTTTATTATATTGTGGTAGGGTTACAAGGTACAAGTAGTAACAACAAATAGCATAAATTTCAGCTGGTTCGGAGAAATTATGGGTTTGGTGGTGGTCGATACTTTTTACTAAGGCAGAGAATGTTGAAGTGCTATGTCTGGTCTGTATTACTCTATGACTCAGAGACTTGGACCCTGAAAGTGCATACTATGAACCGGTTGGAAGCATTCGAGATGTGGTTGCACAATAGAATGCTTCACATACCGTGGACAGATTTTGTCAGCAATTTTGAGGTTTTGAGGAGAGCCAATTGTAGTAGACAACTGCTAAAGGTTGTTAAGGTCCGTAAGATTTCATATCTGGGTCACATTCTGCGGGGAGATAAATACAGTTTGCTCCAACTAATACTGATGGGAAAAATTGAGGGGCAGCGTGGTCCTGGTAGAAGGCAACATCTTGGCTGTGCAACATAAGATACTGGACCGGGATGAGACATGTGGGGGAGCTGTTCCGGGTTGCGCAAGATAGAGAAGCCTTCGCCGGAGTGATTGCCAACGTAAGGGGGACCTGATACGGCACGCAAAGAAGAATATACTTTTTAAGTTTAGACATAAAATAATTTAGATTTATTAGAAGTCTTGATATGAGTTTGGAAGTCTAGTCATTCTGGGAATAGGTGCATCATATCCATAGTTTGTTTTATGCAGATTTTCGTGAAAGAGTTTAATTTGCCTTAGATTTTGGGTGGGTACATAGAAACTAATAATTTGTATATAAATTATGTCTTTTCAAATGTATGTTTTTTCTAAATTACAATTTAATATTTTTATGTTATCATTATGTATTATAATTGTTTCATATTATTTATTAGTTATTACTGATAAAGAATAATTATTATTACTTATAACAATTAGCCGAGGTTAATTTTTAAATTTAAATTATTGTATCAAATTTTAAATGCATTTTTTTATATTAGTCTTTCTTTGTTTAGTTTTTATTGTATATTCACACATTTTTATTTGAAGATGGGTATCCTCCGAAACAAGTCGTGTTTTTAAAAATATTTTGTGGATAATAATCAAAGTTATTTTCAATTTCCTATGAATTTAATATATTTGAGAAGACAGGGTATATCAAAGTGTGAGTTTACAATTTAAAAAAAGGGGATTAAATCATAATCATTGGAACCTTTCAATTATGTAAGTATTTTCATTATAAAACTGAATGGATAATTTATTAAGAGTTAAAAAGATCCACTATTTATATATGATGTGATTACAATTATGGCAGTTCTAATGTGGCAGTTATCTGGTATGATTTTTGCCACTTAACCAAATTGAGTAGTCAAGCTAAAGAAATTGTATTATCTACTATAGACGTATGTGGTCTGTTCTCCAAAGGGTTGTTCATCGTGTGTTGCCGTCCACCCCATCTTATAATATCCTCAGCCTAACATATCTCTCGTATTTTCAAATTAGGAATGCGGTGCGAATGAGAGTGTTATGAACAAAATAATGAAAGGCTTATTAACATATTACAGTTGGGTCACATGGAAAGAATGAATGAAGAAATTAAGGTAAAAAGTACAGATGTAAATGGAACGAGAAATAGAGGAAGACCGAGGAAAATGTGGCACAATAAAATGTCGGCCACGTGAGGAGTTGGAGAAATCGACGTGTGTGAATGTGTAAGTATACTAACGGCAGGACTCCTTCGACATCGAAGTAGGAGAAGTGCAGGTGGACCTTCTGGTGCGGGGCGCCGTGGAAGAAGTAGTGGCACTCCGTATCTCTCGGGTAGGGCCCCGGGAAGTTGGGCGAGCTGAAGGAGCCATTGTTGCTCTCGGAACTGTTGTATACGAATCCACACGGGAACTCTGCCAGCTGTTTGCCTCCTGTGATGCCATAACCTGAAATATTTGATAAGAAAATTGTATATCTCTATAATGTAAAGCATATTATACTTTTTAACCGATCACGAATACCAGATGAAGTGTTCATATTTAGATTTTTAGATTTAAAACATGTCTTAATGCGCCCTTGAAGTAATTACATCACAAAAACGGCGCTTTAAAAGTTAGAATATTATTATTATTATTATATATTTCCAACGAGGGCGATACCACCCCCAGTGGGCGCTGTAACTTTCTACAAGGGCGGTAGCAAGCGCAGAGGTAAGTGGGGGACGTTGAGGCAATGAAGGAGAGAAGGTGTGGCGCATGTATATTAACATGTTGACTGTGGAGCACTGACTGAAACAGTAGTAATACGAGAACCCAAACGGCGGATCCCTGTCCGATATTATACTGTAGTTTTAAGTAAGGAGGAACTGATGAACCTTTCACTGATGGGTAAACCCCCTCCTACTTTGAATACATATAGTTACACTTTGTATTACAACATTTTTATTTTTACTGAACTCAGACATGTTTCGGTTACAAGTAACCTTTAGCAATGTATACAATTTTAACATTGTTTTTAAAATTGTATACATTGATAAAGGTTACTTGTAACCGAAACACGTCTGAGTTCAGTAAAAATAAAAAGTGTTGTAATACAAAGTGTAACTATATTTATTCTAATATGAATCCACAACACTAAGTGAAGGCGAATATAGAAGAAACCCCTCCTACTTACTTAATACCGAATGATATAGGGCCTGACTGGACAGGGGTACGTCGTTTGGGTTTTTCCTTTACCACTGTCCCAGTCAGTGCTCTGCAGTCAACGTGTAATATATAATATATAATAATGAAATACTTCTTCAAGAATAAACAATTTTAGAAATTTAACTTAACTAAGGGGCAGTGGTGTGCCTTGGGAGAGGTCTAAGCAGTGGACGACAGATAACATCTAAATGTAAATATTTCTGATGCATTTGATTATCTTTTGGGTTCTATTTTTCTAATTATAAATAGATGTAGAACCATATAACCATAAAACCGTAGAAGAGGGGATTGGTGGTTCAAAAAAAGGTTGGGAACCTATGATGTAAAGGAATGCTTTAATGGAAGTTTTATTACATTTAAAACGAGTGACATGATTTGCCATACTAAGGCATTAACAAACTTTTTATAAAAACCTTTGCATGGCGAAACTTATCATTCTCTTAAAGTATTAAGCGGTCTCCTCGGAGATCGACGTCTTTCATATTAGTGAAGGTACGTTCGGGAGACAAATACTCTTGACTTTAGAAAGTATCTTGTCTTCCTAATGTCGAACCACCTCTAATGCGTTCCTGGTACTATGTTGTAATTTTATAATATTTTACCTGTACTCAATAGATGCCTTAAATATTTTGCTGTTTGTCATGTCTTTTGAGTTAATAAACTGATTTGATTTGATTTGATAAGTCAGTCAAGAATTAGAACTGATCCAAATACGATTAAATTCTAGATTTTCTATAGCATTGACATGTTTTTGTAAAAATGATCTTACTTTCTGTGAAGGAATAAGATGCCTTGAAACCCCTTATATTCCGGGCTGAGTTTATGCCACGAAACTCCAGCATTAGCCGTGGTCCATTAGACATGATGGGCTTCGGGATGTTAGAGCTGCAGTAGGACTCCAGCTTCTCCATTCTTCCATCCAGATGAACGAAAGCTTGCATTGCGTCAGTACTGTCACATCTGAAAAAGAAATATGACGCTTGATGGGGATTCATAGGTCGAAACACATTCAAAACAGCGAGGTAATGAGAAGGGCCGGAGAAATTATTCAATTGCTCAAAAGGATTGGCCAGCAACGAGCAAACTGGATAGGCAATAAAATTAGGCATCTGGGCTTGCTTTTTACTATCGCAGAGGGAATGGTTGAAGGCAGAAATTGCAGAGGCCGCCCAAGGGACGCCTATATGGACTGTGTGATAAGAGACATGGGCTGAATTTAAAAGACTGGCTGGAGACAGGACTGAGTGGAGGAAACAAGTGAAGCTTGTTGCAGACCAATCCGCAGGATTGTCAGCATGAAGAATAAGAGATAAATAAACAACAAAACGAATAAAGTAAAGCTGTAAAAAATATTTAATTACTAGTAGTATTAGAACTATTAAAAATACTTTTTAATTACTAGTTCAACTTACTCTTTGCTATCCCCTCCGGGATGAAAGAGACTCAGATCATGAAAAGTGATCTGAACCCTTTCCTTGCCTCGCCCTTGGAAGTCATATCGGCAGTGTGACCTTGGAGGATAGGGTGCAGGATAGTGTGGAGAAGACAACACACCATCCTTACCGCTATCACTATTGTAGATTGCATCACACGTTGAAGCTGGAAATAAATTGAACACATCAATATATTTTTTTAACACCACTTTATTTATTTATTATTTCTTGAACAACAATATTAACCTCTATTTTAAATAATTAATATGAATGAAAACGCCTGTTTTCTATTACTACGTCTAGAAAATTCAGTGATTTTTTTTATGTGAATGGTATATTGCGACCAGTGGTGGTACTCATATAGAAGCCCAGAAGCCCGGCTTGCATAAGAAATTTTGAATCAAAACCCCTTCAGGCTTACAGAGGTTCAGCCCTTGTGGCTATTCCTCTTACGTCTGATGGGAACATTGTTGGAGGGTGATTTGGTGGGTTGTTGGATTATGCGGGGGCACGATTACTTAGATTTGAGGGTTTTGATCGAAAATTTCTTACGCAAGCTGGGCTTCTGGGCTTCTATGGGAGTACCGCCACTGATTGCGCCATGTTACGGCATTATTAAATGTTTAATACTTTAGCAAGGTGAAACATGTCATCCACTTGAAATATAATAAAACTTTTAGAAAACAGAAGTTTTCATTAATATACGAGTATTATTAATTACCACTTTATTTTGCGTTTTAAACTAGGAAATAAATTTGAAAGCATTATAAATAAATTAAAATATTTTCTTCTATATTCGGCAAAACTTTGTGTTGCAGATTCGTTGATCAATGGTTTTAAACTTTCTATACCACACATTCTTTATTTAAAATAATAAAAATTAAAAAAATGCATAAATATTAGAAAAAAAAAACATTTTAATATCTGTCAAAACTGACAACATTCATGAAAACATTATTAAAATGTTTATAACAGTGATGAAGGGCTTCTGTGTCCGAAACGTGCTTGTTTTTTAATTTTTTTTTTTTAAGTAAATTCGTGTTGTGTGCAAAGTTTAAATAAAACGTATTCAATGGATTAATTTATTATTTTTTCAGACAATATTAATATAATTAAAAACAGATAAGGTGCAAATTTATTAATAACATATTTAAATAAATATAATAAGTTTACATACTTGTGGCACTGACTTCTGGTCCGATGACAGAATATGTTTTCTGATTTCCGAAAATCCTTATTGCTTTGTCGCCTTCTGTAAAAAAATAAAGTGTTAATACAGTAAAAATGTGCGGAATATATTAATTTAGTTAGTTTAGGAAATGTTCAGCTAGCGTATGTTCTTGAAACTATTATCAGTGTTAATATTCACCGCGCGTATTTTTCACATCTCATAAAACCTAGGGAGCTTGTTAGTTTTGACAATAGATGTCACCACAGTTCACAATAAACTGTCAATTACAAAGATCATCAAAGATTTATTTTTAAATCTCTGCGATGAATTTAAATACACGGTATATATATTTCTTACATTAAGGTATCGAGAAAATATAAATTGAGAATGAAACCATTTTTATATAAGATACCTTTATTCATTTGAAAGTCAGATCCTTGTTCATAATATCTTGTAGTATTATACAAAATTAAAATATTAATCTTAAATAAAAGGTCATACAAGCAAATTAAAGAACATATTCAAAATGATGATCATTTACAACTATGAAAGTTTTTTCAAAGTAAAAAAATATTTGGTATATAAAACAGATAATACTAAATATAATAAAAAAAAATGATTCAAATTTAATGCGCTCAAAAGGTTTAAATTAATGTTTTTTTTACAAATTTACCCCATCAATAGATCGCTTTTATTATAATAAATCGATAGTATTTTTTATAAATTTAAGGCGTTAATTCAACGGATTCATTCACCAACCAAAGTTCTCACTTTGAGTTATTTTTTTCGATGAATTTCAAAAGTTTTTATACCTTAATTACCAGAAGAAAGATATAAACTCAAATTCAAGATACATACCTATCGAGAAAAATAAACTCATTATTGGAAAAAAGTGTAAATTGACAAAAAGGTATATTTTAGATTTTTTTCCCATGAAAATTTTCCCTTTTGTATGGAAGTGAAGCATGGAACTGGAAAAGGGAGGACGAAAGTAGAATAAATGCAGTAGAAATGAAATCTCTTAGACGAATGTGCGGAAATCTGTGTATGATAGAGTGTCGAATGAATAAAATAGAAGTGAATGCAGTGCGAATGATGAAAGTAATATGAACAAAATGATGAATGGATCATAAATATGGTTTGGACACATGGAAAGAATGAATGAATAAATAATGTTTAAAAAAGTATATTCTCACGATGTAAATGGAACTGAAAATAGAGGAGAACGTGGCACGATCAAATAAATCAAATATTGAATGTCGGCAAAGTGAGGAGTCTGAGAAATCGACGTGCGTGCATGACACGATATATGAATGTTGAGGAAGCGAGAGAACTGTGGCAGGAAAGAAAGGTGTGGCAGTCTATTCTTTCTGCCTTCGGGGAGAGTGCGTGATGCTTATTAGTTAGTTAGTTAAAAAAATCTAGTTCATTGTTTTGGCCGAAACACTATGATACTTTAACATTTTATATCTGTTAATGCAAAAACTTTGTTTCATATCACAATTGTATTTATTTTATGACATCTGTTTCATCAACCAATGTTGACATCATCAGGCGTTACAAATATATATAAAAAAAGATTTATTTTATAATATATTTTTTTTGTTGATATATTTTTGTATCATCTGATGATGTCAACATTAGTTGATGAAACAGCTGTCGTAAAATAAATACATTTGTTGAAATTTAATTGTATCTCAATAGAGACGAAGATGCAAACTGGAAACAGAATATGGTTGATCAAGGTGTTTACAGGACTTATGACCTGTCATTGATTGGGTTAAGCGCACGCTTTATGTAATTACAACATTCCCCATTCCACCTATTTCTTTATGACCATGTAAGACAAATTTTTGGAGGTTGTATATATGTTACAAATCTATGCTTACGTTCACATGTCAGTTTCATCTATGTAGATTTGATTACATATGTTAATCTTTTTAAGATTAATCTATATAATCCACACACTAACGCCATCTATGGAGATTAATTTTTAGCATTTAGCAAACTACTTTATTAACACAATGTGAAGGCTATCGCCATTAGCGCATTGTTTAGAAGCCGCCTGGAGATATCACTCCTATCTATATGCCAAAGAATTGACCAGAATGATTACAAATAATTTTTTTTTAGATACTCTATTGAGATACAATTAAATTTCATGAATTAATCACCCACCGTAGGTGAAATCCAGTATTCGTATACAAGTATAAGTATACATTCATAAAAAAAAAAATACAATTGTGATATAAAACAAACTTTTTGCATTAATAGTTATAAAAAAATCTAATTTATTATTTCATCTATGACCTTGAACATCTTATTGGTTATAATTATTGTAGATGGCTTTAATATTCCGAGATTTTATGCTTTATCACCGGCTAAAAGAGAAAGGATTTAATAAATTTCATCCAAAACACTAGGCCTAGTGATTTTCTGAAGCGTATTATGAAGTGGTTTTTAATACGAAATTTCAGATTTAATCAAATTACATTAAACTCAAGTCGAAATTTCATTAAACTCAAATTTTTGAAAGCATCCATTTTGCTTGTAATTATAAAATTCGTTTATGACATAAGCATTTAGATATTAGATTCCGGGAACAACACAATGCCCAAAGTTGGAGCTGGTAATTGAGTTTAATATTAAATCTGAGTAAACTTTCGTTATTTTAGAAATTCGTCATTATAATAAAACATATAATATTTTAATCAATGTCAAGAGATACAGCGCGTGTGCTTTGTGATATTTTCTTGTTAAAGTTATTATATTATATATAATACAACAATTCAAATCTTCACAAAGCTTGCTGTAACTTCCCAACGCTTCAAACTAACTAACTAACTAACCATCACGCCGTCTCCCCGAAAGGGTAGGCAGAAAGAATGGACTGCCACACTTTTCTTTCCTGACATATTTCTCTCGATTCCTCAACATTCATACATCGTGTCATACACGCGCGTCGATTTCTCTGACTCCTCACATGGCCGACATTCAATATTTGATTTATTTGATCGTGCCACGTTTTCCTTGGTCTTCCTCTATTTCTGGTACCATTTACATCATTAACATATAATTTTTTTACCATTCTTTCTTCATTCATTCTTTCCATATGTCCAAACCATCTTAATGATCCTTTCATTGTTTTGTTCATGACACCATCATTCGCACCGCATTCACTTCTTATATTTTCATTCGACACTCTATCATACACAGAGTATCCACACATTCGTCTAAGAGATCTCATTTCTACTGCATTTATTTTACTTTCATCCTTCTTTTGCAAGTTCCATGCTTCGCTTCCATACATAAGGGTCGGTAGAAGAACACCATTGTGCACTGCCATTCTAGCTAATTTGTATATTTCGACAATTTTGTATTTATTAAACAACATCATTTTATAATAATAATTAAATAAAACGATGTTAAAACAGTTAAAAAAAGTTATATTTACCCTTTGTGAGCGGTGGGAATATGTATTCCCACTTTTGAAATTGCTCTAAAAAGATCAGTGGGAATTACGTTTCCTAAGTTTATTAGCTCCAGTCATCTAGCGCCATTATTGAGAATTACGTTAAAATATTTACCAGCTTTATCGGTTGAACTTTTAACTGGCCTTTTTTACAAAATGCATATTTTTTAAAATTTGCATATATTTTATTTCTTACGTACAATGGGTATTCTAACAAGTATCAGTGGGAAGTATCATTTAAAAAAAATAAGAATGACATTAGTCATTAATATAGCGTGTTTTTTTTAGAGGTTTGGTTTTTAAACTGGCAACATTGATTCTACAGACTATCAATTTGGCAATTGATAATTGATTTGTAGTCAATAAGTTTTGCCATTTTACCCAATTGCTCAATAAAGGTGTCGAACATTGGACTTCACGACTGCGCTTCATTTAAGCTAGCCGTGGCGCTCATATGGCCGAAATCATATTTAATCAATAATGGCATAAATTTTTCTATTAAATAAAGCCAATATAATAGACATTAACATTATTTTAATGTGTTTTTTTTCATTGTGAATTTGTATACCTCTAAAAAAAACAGTAATTATATAACAATTTGTAGTGTACAGTCTGTAGAAACAATGTTGCCAGTTTAATAACCAAAATTCTAAAAAATAGCCTATATTTGAATTTATTAAAATGCAAAATAAAAATCTTAAAAGGAAAAAAAATGAGCACGAAGGGGTTAAGTTAAAAATCATATTTTTCTGAAATCTGATTTAGGTAATACTCGTAGAATTAATGTGGGTTTTTACATATTTAAGGTGTTCCGGAAGTCTATTTAGTGCAGGGAAAGCTATGAACTAAATAGACTTCCGGAACACATTAAAGATGAGTAAACAAAAAAAAACTAATAAACTTAAAAAAATTCAATCCTGAAGATTATTTTGCAGCAGTCTATTAATATCTTTGCATGCTTTTGGTATGCCACTTAGGCTTTTTAAATGTAGTAATTTTCGGTTGTTTTCGGCATTTTTGTATACAACATGTTATTTGAACCCTATTATTAAATTACCCGAAATAATATGTTTTGAAAAACTTATATTTGAAGTCAGTTTCTGGTCTTTTGTTATTCAAGTAATATATTTTATAATTATAGATAGAATTTCACGATTATAGAAGATATAAAGATTTCTTTAAAACTTTTAATTCCTTTCAATCAAATTCTACATTCTTCAGTAGAGTGGGATACTTCTTGTAGTTTATCAGATGATGGGAAATTTACTGTCGAAACCAGTCGATAATTAATAAAACTTTCATAATGAAGCCAAAAAGTTTTCCTTTCATCCATAACTTTTAAAAAATAACAAAGGACTAATTAGAATGTGCTTCCTTTACGAAGATACGAACGGCAATGAAACCGGTATGCAATACGCACAAACATTTATTAGTTTATTCAATGTTAAGGCGTTAACACTGTGGAATTACATTGTAATTTGGAAAATAATCATTAAAATGGTTTAATTCACTTTTAAAGATTAATTGTATCTCAATAGAGACGAATATGTAAATTGTTTTTTTTTTTGGAAACAGAATATGGTAGTCGAGGCGTTTACAAGACTTACGAACTGTCGATGGTTGGGTTAAGCGATCGCTTTATGTTTAACAACATTCCCCATTCCGCCCTTCTTACGACCACCACGTCTGACAATTTTTTTTGAGAGATGTATATTTGCTACTTATGTTAAGAACACTTCACATTTTTAGGTCAATCTTCACTAGTGCCATCTCATCTATTAAGTCATCTATTAAGATTATTTTTAAGCATTAGCAGAAATCTTTATTAATGCAATGTGAAAGCTTACGCAATTATCATACTGCTAGACAACGCCTGGAGATCCTTATGCCAACATGAATACATTTATGCCAACGTTTTTTCCAATCCTCGAAGCACTTAAAAAAATCATTTTTTGTGATCTTGTTCAGCTCCTCCTTCGATGCCGTCTTTATCTCCTCAATCGTGGCGTAGCGTCGTCCTTTCATGGGCCTCTTCAGTTTTGGAAACAGGAAAAGTCACAGGGGGCCAGGTCTGGGGAATACGGTGGCTGCGGCACCATTACTGTGTTGTTTTTGGCCAAATATTCGCGCACAAGCAACGATGTGTGAGCAGGGGCGTTATCATGGTGCAAAAGCCAGTTTTTGTTCTTCCACAAATCCGGGCGTTTCTGGCGGATTGCTTCGCGCAAATTGCGCATAACTTGCAGGTAATATTCCTTATTGACCGTACTACCCTGTGGCAAGAACTCATGATGCACCACGCCCCTGCAATCGAAGAAAACTGTGAGCAAAACCTTCACGTTCGACCGAACTTGGCGCGCTTTTTTTGGTCTTGGCTCATGCGGCAGCTTCCATTGGGATGATTGAGCTTTGGTTTCCACGTCATAACCATAAACCCATGATTCGTCACCAGTTATGACCCTCTGGAGCACATTTGGGTCGTCACGGACCGAGTCCAACATCTCCTGAGCAATGTTAACGCGATGCTGTTTTTGGTCGAAATTGAGCAATTTTGGCACGAATTTCGCGGCGACCCGACTCATGCCCAAATCATTGGTTAAAATCGAATGGCACGAGCCAATCGATATGTTTAGGTCCTCAGCAACTTCTCTAACGGTGATTCGACGATTGGCTAATACTATTTTCTTCACTTTATCAATGTTTTCGTCTGTTGTTGTCGTGCTCGGGCGTCCGGCACGCTCTTCGTCGTTCATATCTTCTCGGCCCTCTGAGAACATTTTGTACCACCGATAAACGTTGCTTTGGTCCAAGGTAGCTTCACCATATGCCACAGTCAACATTCGAAATGCGTCCGCGCACTTTATTTTGTTTTTCACACAAAATTTGATACAGATTCTTTGATCCATTTTTGGAATAGGCAAAAATCTAAGACGAGCCAAAACACATCCAAGCAAAACAGCTGTCAAAAATTAACTAAACATTCAAAATGGCCGACCTTGTCAGCATAAGTAAGGGACATGAGTACCAACATAACGCTACAAAAAAATCAAAAATCAAATATACGTAGCCAGCGGAAATTCAAAATTCGCGATACTTTTTGAACAGACCTCGTATATGAATAATTCTATTCCGAATTTTAAAGGTTGAAACAAAATATGTAACCAGTGTTTCAGTTTAATTTATTTCTGAGTTTGTCTACTTTCGGATGTATGTTTAATCATTTATCTATAATTGAAATAATTTATTTATGAACAAAATATCGTCAACTTTACAAACTAAAAACTTTATTCAGTTATAAGTACGAAAGTAATAGTTTTTAGACTCTTTCAAACAACTGTTAACCAAACATAACGTTATTGTCTTATGTAACTTCATTAATAAACTTTACTCTTTATAACAAGTTGTTTGATATTTGCTAAGTGTCTTTATAGTGGCTGTCGATTTGAGACATGTTATACGTTATGTACTGAAAACTTTTAATAGAAGAAACAAATGTATTTTTTAGATACGATAAACTAATTGTTTAGTCTACAAGTCTACTATAGTTTACAAGTATTTGTATACATTCAAATTGTTGTAAAAACAAAAACTGGTCCAAATTATAGCATATAGATTGGAGTGACATCTTCAGGCGGTTTCTAGCAATGCGCTAATGGCGGTAGCCTTTCACTTTGCGTTAAATAGATCTTCTGCTTAGTGCTTAAAATACAATTTTCATAGATGGCGTTGGTGTGTAGATTGAAAAACTACCATGTAAAGGGTGGTGTTACAGATTAACATATATACAACTTCCAAAAATTTGTTCATACATGGTAGTCATAATAAAAAAGGTGGAAAGGGGAATGTTGTATTACATAAAGCGTGCGCTTAACCCAATCAATGACAGGTCATAAGTCCTGTAAACACCTCGATCAACCATATTCTGTTTCCAATTTGCACATTCGTATATATTGAAATACAATTAATTCTTGATAAATTGATTGACTAACCGAAACTCCATTTTACCGGAAGGGTAGGCAGGCCACGAAATAGCCCGCCACTTCTTCTACATATTTAAAATATATCGTAATACGCACGCTCGTTAATTTCTACGACTTCGAATGTGACCGTCTTTTAGTATTTTCAATAAAGTATTAATAAATGTGATATTTCATTGAGTGGCATTTTTTAGGAATTAGGGGCACAGAATTTGATTAATTTGATCGTGCCACGTTTTCCTCGGTCTTCCTCTATTTCTAGTTCCATTTACATCGTTAACATATAATTATTTTACGATTCTTTCTTCATTGATTCTTTCCATGTGTCTTCTAAATGATCCTTTCATTATTTTGTTGATAACACCATCATTCGTACCACATTCACTTCTTATCTATCATGCACTATCATACACAGACACATTCGTTTATAAGATCTCATTTATGCTGCATTTATTCTACATTCATCCTTTTTTTGCCAGTTCCATGCTACGCTTCCATACATAAGGGTCGGTACAAGAACACCATTGTGCAATGCCATTTTAGTTTTTTTTGGATAGGTTTTTGTATTTTTGAATATTTATTTAATTCTTCATATAAAGCACTCACTTTGTGGTTAGACATTTTAAAGAATTATATAAATAAAACAACTTTGTATTTAACCACGGTAGGGTTAGGTATTTAACCCTACCGTGGTTAAATACAAAATTGTTTTATTTATATAATTATTTAATATTTATTTATTTTTAAATAACTAACAAAATGCGTATAACATAAAAAAATTAAAGCTAGTTCTACGTATTGTTCTTTCAAAGATAATATTTGATCTAGTTTGTAACCGATTGAATGATAAAACATGCTTAATAAATGTTTTAAGTTGCGCGTTTTGTAGACATTTGTGGATATTTAAGAGTGAATTTTTCGAAACTGAATTAGGGTAGGAGTGCTCCTACACCTCCCGAACCAACCCAAAAATTAAAGTGTAGCTCTTACATAAAAGGTTATACGTATTCATTATTTCGGGCTGTGCTCATTTTTATAGAGAAAAGAAAATTAATGTTTGATTTTCATGTAAAATTCTAAAGTTTAAAACTTATTTTTCAAAGGCGCTCCGCACGAGTTATTTTAACAGTTTTTCAATCAATTTACCTACTAACTAACTAACTAACCATCATGCCGTCTCCCCGGAGGGGTACGCAGAAATAATGGAACGCCACACTGTTACTTCTCTCGCTTCCTCTACATTCATACATCTTGTCATGCACGCACGTCGATTTCTCCGACTCCTCCCGTGTCCGACATTCAATATTTGATTGATTTGATCGTGCCACGTTTTCCTCGGCCTTCCTCTATTTCTAGCTCCGTTCACGCCGTTTACATATACCTTCTTTACCATTCTGTCTTCACTCATTCTTTCTATGTGTCCAAACCATCTTAATGACCCTTTCCTTATTTTGTTCATAACATTTTCATTCGCACCACATTCACTTCTTATACTTGCATTTGTCACTCTATCATATACAGATTTGCCACACATTTGTCTTAGAGATCTCATTTCTACTGCATTTATTCTACTTTCATCCTTCTTTAGCCAGTTCCATGCTTCACTTCCATACATAATGAATGTTTAATAACTTCTTCTTCTTCTTTTAAAAGATCTGACGATCTGTGACACAGAAATCATGTCTCGTCGGATGATGAGATCCAGCTGTCCCTCCATCTCTTAGGCGGTCTTCCTGGTGGGTGGTGTCCGGAGGGGATTTCATAAGCGGCTGTATATGCAAGTCTGTCACCATCCATTCGGGCTACATGGTCCCTCCAGTATCTACTTCTGAATCTACTCCACTGAACGATATCCTCTATTTCGTAAGTTTTTCTTTTGTCTACGTTGCGGACACGATCTCGGAGGGTTTTTCCAGTAATTGATCTTAGGACCTTCATCTCCGATGTTCTTAATAATACCTTAAATAAATCTATATTTTGAGTATTAAGAAAACATTTTCTTATACGAGTATTTTGAGTATTAAGAAAACAACCCTTACTTTGTTTTTAGCATGTAGACGTTCACAACTAAATATTTATCGTTTCTTGAACAATGATGTGTAATTCCATATTAAATAATTAATACGAACGTTTGTTTTCTAGAAGTTTCATTATAATTCACAA